>PVIU01014327.1:0-52453 GCA_004026605.1 Ondatra zibethicus
CAAGGCAGTTTCTTTATTCATTAATGGTAATCACAGCACACAGAGGGGACTCCCACATCACCTTGCTTCCATTCTACTAGCCAGATTAGGTCACTGAATCAAAGTCTAAGTTAAATAGACTAATGTCACACGTAGGCACATACAAACACACACACATACACGCAGATACACAAGCACACAAACATGCACAGATCTGAGAGAGAGAGAGAGAGAGAGAGAGAGAGAGAGAGAGAGAGAGAGAGAGAGAGAGGGAGGGAGGGAGGGAGGGAGGAACACTTTGTGGGTAACTGAAGAGGGTGGCTTGAAGACAAAGCAATCCATAGCTTTCTTTCCACCTTACCAAGATGATTAACCCCAACAGCAGCAAAACCTCTCCATGCTTTCTTTCTAACTCAGGATACTTGACTTCTTGTTTGTGTTATGATGATTACTTCACTGGGTGTAAAGCAGAGTTAACCCGCTGTGTATTCTTACAAACTAGGCATTAATTTTACATTATATTGCTCTTTATCCACAAAACAATAAAAGATTAAAATAAATGAAATCATTAGCAAAATTTAATTATAAATTTTCCCTCAGTAAAAATGTATGGAAGTTCTGAATCCAGGAAATAACAGCACAACTCTGTCTAGTTTGAAAGGAAGAAATAAAATATGATTAAAAAACTTGGTCATACAACATAGTTTACATAATTTACAGAGAAGAGCAACAACTAAATTTAGTTATTTAATGCAGCAGTAAAATGTGTAAATCTGCCAAGGATTCTAGAAGCCATATTAAAGTGTTAAAGGAGCATAGGAAAGAAAAAAGAATTTTGTACATTAATAAGTCTGTTGTTTTGATCACTGTGGTGTCCCTGCTGCTTTATTTGCTAAAGGGCAGAGAACCATTATTAAGTAGGAGCCAAAAATCACAGTGCAGACTAAATGGAGCATATTACTGTGAGTAAATATTTGAGAACATTGCATTGAATATTAGCTGTTATTGAACCTGAACAAACCCAAGTACAGTAGATCTGACCACTGTTAGTTTCAGAATTTTCATTCTCTCATCTGACATCAAAGGTTGATAATGGAAGGCAGGGTGTCAGTGAGAATGCCTTCATGCAAGCTAAGAAACTATTTCCTATGATGCATCCACACATGGGCCGAATATACTCATCATTTCCACTAAATATCTACCTCTGAGGTTTTTCAATAACTTCCATATACCAAAAGTGAAGAGGAAATGTCACTGAAGGAAAAAAAAGGAACAAGACACATTTTTTAATCAAAACATGTTTTGAATAAATATTAACTTTGCAATGTCTTTCTCTTAGAATATGCTCATATGCAGAGTTCTTTATAAATACTCCTAAGTGTTTGAGCAGTTCCAGGTGATGCTTAGTAAGTATATAGAGAATGTAGATGCACATCATATTATCTAAGCTCCTCCAAAACATACGTCTGAGAACAAAAGATGAAAACCAGACAGGATTCATTGGCTGTGGGAGATAAAAATAAAAATATTGATATAGAAAGAGTAGCTATGACACAGAACAGAAAATTATAAATATGAGGGCTAGAAAAGTATCTGATTAAAGAACATAGGAAAAGTCTGAAAAGAAGAAATAGCTTCTAGCAAAGGTCTAAAGAAATAGCTCAGAAAATATTCTCCAGACGTGCCTTTGACACTACATAATTTATCTTCTCAAAAAACTTCTAAAAACCTTATATTTACAACTGAAATATTCCAACTAATATGCATGCATATTTTCAATATTGAATTTTTTAACATTAATAAGAAAGAAATTTGAATTGTTTGGTATAATATACAATCATTAAATATATACAGAAATCCATCATCAGAGACGCTTTCTCTGCAGATGGAAACAAACAGAAAAACCCACCTCCAGATACTATGCAGAGAGTAACAGAAAGTAAGAGACCTTGGAACATTCAGTCCTAAAAGGGATGTCTTCAACAAATCCCTCCCCATCAGGATTCCAGGAACATCATGGAAGTTGAGGTTGAAATACTGTAAGAGCCAGAAGGAATAGAGGATGCACGACCCTCTAAATCAGCAAGAACTCACAGAGACTAAAGCCATATGCACAGGGCCTGTACAGGTTTGTACCAGATGGGGTCCTAGAACTGAAAAGACAACTGGACACTTGACCCTATCCTTAACTCAGAAGCTCTCTCCAATTGATAACCACTTTCAGATGATAATTTAGTCTTCTCCAAGGGAAACCAGAGAAACACTATTCTTAAGGTTGGGCTGCATTCCAAGCAGTAATTGACTAGAAAAAAATGAACTCAAAATACCTTTGGAGGTTACTTGTCTCATAATATTGTGTTGGAGCTTTTCTATTTTTTTCCTATTCTTGTTATTTATTTTATTTTAATTTTTATTCTCTCTGTCTCTCTCTGTCTCTCTGTCTCTCTCTGTGTCTCTCTCTGTCTCTCTCTCTCTCTCTCTCTCTCTCTCTCCCACACTACAGGTCCTTTGGCTATATATTTTAGCTCCAGTTCAGTGTTTTTATGGGATTTCTGAACGTGTAATCGAGTGGGTATCTGATTCTTGTGCCTTCTCATGGGCACTTTTCTTATTTTTATTTGTTTTGACAACTTCAATGTTTTAATTTTTGCTTTATCTTATTTTTTATACTTTCTAATCTTATTACTAACCCTTTAGAAACCTATTTGTTTTTTAATGAGAAGTAGAAAAGGGTGATCCAGATGGGAGGAAAAGTGATGAGGACCTGGAGGGGTAGATGAAATGGAAGTTATAATCATGATATATTATGTGAGGAAATGAACCTATTTGCAATAAGATTAAAAGATGTTAAATATATATATACTCATTCATAAGTGAATATTAGATATAAAGCAAAGGATGAACCAGCTTATAGTTCACAACCCTAGAGTAGCTAGTTAACAAGGAGAGCCCTGGGAAGGGGAAATAGATAAGATCTCCTGAGTAAATTGGGAGCATGGGGGAAGGAGGAGAATGGGGAGAGAAGCATAGGTGGGAGGAAAACATGAGATACTGGATGGTTGAATTAGGGGACGGACAGAATGAAATAGGAAAGAAAGAGATATCTGGATAAAGGGATTCATTATGGGGTTAGAGAGAAACCTGCTGCTGTGGAAATTCACAGAACTTCACAAGGATGACTCCAACTAGGACTCCAAGCAATAGTGGAGAGGGTACCTGAACTGGCCTTACCCTGTAATCCGATTGATGACTACCCTATAGTCATCATATAACATTCATCCTGTAACTGACAATAGCAGATACAGAGATCCACAGCTAAATACTGGACCGAGTTCCCTAAGGGCAGGTAAAGACAGTGGTCAAGATCATGATGGGGAAACCCACAGAGACAGCTGACCTGAGCTAGTGGAAGCTCACGGACTCTAGACTGACAGCTGGGGAACCTGTGTAGGACTGAAATAGACCTTCTGAATGTAGGTGATAATTGTGTGGCTTGGGCAGTTTGTGGGGTCACTGAAATTGAGACCAGGATTTATCCCTACTACATTAACTGGCTTTTTGGAGCCAATTGCCTGTGGAGAGATGTTGCAGGAGCCTGCTTGTTCTTTTCTCAGCTGCCCAGGCCCAAAATAACCTCACAGAAACTGTATTATGTAAATCACTGATTAGCCCATTAGCTCTAACTTCTCATCAGCTAACTCTTATATATTAATTAAACCCATTTCTAGTAATCTGTATATCGCCACGTGGCTGTGGCTTACCGGGTAAAGTTCCAGTGTCTGTCTCCTGTGGGGCTACATGGCTTCCCTCTGGCTTCATGTTGTTTCTCTCAGCACTGTTTAGTTTTCCCTGCCTAGCTCTACTCTACCCTATCTGGCTAAGCCAGTTTCTTTATTAACCAATGGTATTCACAGCATACAGAGGGGAATCCCATATTAGAGGTATACCTTATTCAGCCTAGACAGGGGTGAGAGCCTTGGTTCTTTCTCAAGCTAATGTGCCAGACTTTGTTGGTTCCCCATGGGAGGCCTCACCCTCTCTGAGGAGTGGGTGAGGAGTGGGGTGGGAAGGAAAGTGGAAGGAGGGGGAAGGCAAAGGAGGCAGAACTGGGATTGGTATGTAAAATGAGAAAAGATTGCTTTTAAATTTAAAGAAGTAAATCAAAAAGATTTTTAAAAATCATTATGCAAGCTATATTTAATATAATGTCTATTCTTTGTTGTCAACTTGACTACATTCGGAATCAACTAAAATCCCAAGCAGCCCTATTAGATATTATCCTTTATTGGATTATCTGATGTATGAAGACCCACCATAAACCTGGGCAACACTTTCCCATGACACCCTATATTACAGTATACTTCTGTGGGTTTCTGACTTAAACTGAAGACTAGCTGAAACTTATAGCTTCATGAACTGAATACCTACTGATGTCCTGGGCTTTCTGTCAGGAGTCAGATATCACTGGACTACCTGGACCACAGCATGCAACACACTATAATAAATCCTATATGCATATTCATTCTATCTGTTCTGTTCTTCTAGAGACCCCTGAATTTAGTAATTACATAGCTTTAGTTTTAATTATGTATGTATGTGTACTGAAATTATTTTATACTCTGTGTAATAAATACTAATTGTTATGAATCAGAATTCTCAGTATGGAGGAAACTTTCAATAGATGCAATCTGATAACATTATAGAAATGCATAATTTTTAGAATGAACTTAAGGTGAGGTGTGTGTTTGTGTGTGTGTGTTTCTGTATGTATGTGTGAATGTCCAAGTTTTTCTATTCAAAAGATCATGAACCAGGAAAGAGAAGATAATTGAGTGAAAAAGATGTAGGAGATATCTTAAGCAATTCAGTGTGCTCTATTTAGAATCTTCAAATAAAAGAGCATTTGAGATACTGAGAGAATTACTGGTGATGCTAAGAGTTAATACAGTTTATTCTTAATGTGACATTAATACTGATACTATTTTGTGGTGGTGTGCAATTGTTATCAGTGAGTGAAACATATGTGACTAGATATTATATTAATATTTCTAGCTTTTCTCTATTTCAAGATTTTATGATAAAAGATGTATTTTTGCTTACCATTTTAGCATATTTCGTAAAGAGCCATTTGCCTGGAAATACTATAAATGAATCACACTTAAGTTTTAGAAAGTGTATCTGTGGATGAGGAACTACTAAACCAATTAGAATCACCCACACTCACCAATAAAGGAATAATAAATTAACACAAAGAAGCAAGGAGAGAAAATATGTGCATATTTATATCCTAATCTTCCTTAGGTTATCCATGCCAGAAGCAAATTAGTAAAAAATATTACAAGCGAGGCATCACACTAAATTATGCACTCTTGTCTATAACATGGACCGAGGTATCCCAAACATAAATTTTTTTGTGTTGGGTCTAGTTTTAGATTCACACAACTTCATCTACAGCCTCTCTCTGGTATGTGTCATAAAATGGGTCTGTGCAATATCAGTGAAATTGCTACATAGTGCATAAATGTTTTCTTGGTGATTTAATTTCAATATATACATGAATCAATGATTAAAAATAATTGTCTTCTTTTGCTCCTGTGTGATTCGCAGTGTCTGTGAATAATACAATATGACTCAGGATTCCAAGTTTACAATATACTATTACCTTACTTAATCAGAATACCACTATCTCACATGTTCTTAAATTTAAAAAAGGATTAGTATAGCTAGTCATATGTTAGATTTATTTTTAGTTTTCTGTTGATTATCTGCACTGATTTCCAGAGTGGCTAAACCAATTTGCATTCCCATCAGCAGTGAGAGTTCTTCACCTTGCCCTATAAGCTTGGCAGAACTTGTTGTCAGTTGTTAGGTTGATCTCAACTATTCTTGTTGGAGTGAGACGGAATCTAAAAATTGACATAATTTGTATTTCTCTGACTGCTAAGTACTACAAACACTTTGGGAGGAATATATTAGCCATTATTTTTTATTTTGTTAAGAACTCTCTGCTTAGATCCCTAGCCATTTTTAGTTGAGTCAGCTATTTTCTCAGCTCTTTGCTTTCTTTGGTTCCTGTATATTGTGAACATTAATTCTATTTTAAATGTATAATTAGTAAAAATTCTAACCCATTCTATGAATTTCTTCTTCACTCAACTGATTATTTAGTTGTGCATAAACTTTTTATTTTTGTGAATTCTACTTCTCTATTATTGGTCTGAATTAATGGGCAAATGGAGGCCTATTTAGAATGTCCTTTTTTACACCTAAATCTTGAAGGTAGTCCATAGGTATTCTTCTTCCAGAAGTATAAGTGTTTGGCTTTCAAGTTGAGATGTTTGATCCATTTGGGTCACATTTTTCTAAAATGTGATAGATAAGGACCTGATTTCAGTCTTCCACCTGTGGTCATCCAGTTTGCTAGGCATCATTTACTGATGATGCTGTCTTTTCTCCAGTATTTTTTGTCTCTGTCAAATATTAGATGACTTAGTTATGAGTATTCTTCATTGTGTCTTCTATTTTATTCTTCCTGAACTAAAAAAGAAAAATTTCTTGCCTTCCGTTTAAAGTGAAAATTCTATTGGTATTTTGATAAATAAAAGTATATGTACATACCTGAATTAATATATTTAACAGGATATGGCACTGTTTTAAAGAAAATAGAATGCTGCAAATGATTCTCAAAGGTCATTCTTTAAAAGCTCTCTTGTCCTAGATAGGTAATCATTAAGTCCTAACTATCTGTCAGATGCTGCAATGTGACATAATTATAAAATTTAGCTTGGAATCAGAGGGGAAGTAGAGGACACTGTTTCAGAAGCAGTTGCCTTCTATTTCTATTTAGCCTATTCCATAACAAGTCAATTTAGTTACTGAATCAGCAGTTTTGTTAGTTTTTCTTTAGTTATTTTTGGTGCCTGAATATTTCATGTGTCCTCTTCCTCTTATTTTCATCACTGTCAAATAGATGTTAGGAAGTAGACAGATTGTATGCATATGTACTTATATCTATGTTTCCTAAGCTTAGCTCTATCTAGATTGTTTCTATTTCTGGTTCAATTCAGCAAAAGTTACTCTGCCAGAGGAAAGCAATAAGTCCTGTCTTCATTGATTTTAACAGTGGTTATATTAACAGCATCATTCTAGAAGCATATTCTGAGTATAGAGGACAGTTTTCATCCACCCTGACTTCTGTAAGAAATGAAGTGGGCATGAACTTTTATAAGTGAAGCATACAAGGGTCTTGCCCACAATGAGAGCTGCTGAAGGTCTGTAAGGAGACTTAGGCTCCTGCCCTGCACTGAAACTATCAGGGGCTTTTCCCAGCTTGCGTTGTTCTCTGAGATGATGACAACAAGCTGTGCCAGAAGGATGCTGCATTCATAAAGTGGTGCATGCAGTAAGCTAAATATAACATAAGATGAAATTACATGAGAAACAGAGAAGGGAAGAACATGACAACGTGAACGATCAGATCTGAGGGCTGGAGGGAAAGGCTGAGTTTTATTATGGACACTCTCAACAAGACAATTACATTTGTCCTAGATTTGGTAGAATCTAACAGATTTAACTACACAGAGGGGGTGGCTGGCTGTAGATTCAGGGTCTAGGAATCTTCAGGATTTCTGTCCTATTTAGTATCACTAATACAAGTTCTCTGTGAGCAATGGTACAAGTTCAAAGAACCTTAACATCTGTGGTGATTACGACCATTTTTCTGCATTAACTGCAATCAGTTAAGCTGTGAGTCCTAAAATAAAATGGCTTGGTTTAAGGAACCCGTTTTTCTCTCTCCCACATACTGCACTCAAAGATAGCCAGGCATCTGGATTCAGGAAATCCTATCCATCTTCTCTGTCAGAATGAGTGTCTTGTCTACCTAACTAAAAGAATAGTCATTTTATCTACACCAAGGACTAGAGAATGGAACTAAGAATAAAGAATGCACCACAGACCATCAGCATCTCTCTCAGAAGGGTTTTTAGTCTAGACTGTCTCATGTGGAAAGCTTGACTTCAAGATGATCCCTACATTGATGACTATAGGAAAGGGAAAATTTTCCCAAGCAGAAGGATTATTCTCTGCCATGGGACCCAGATCTGTATCTGGGCTTTAGTCTAGAGCTTTCAAGGCAAGCCAGCTATTGACCTCATCTGCCTTTAGTGATGTTTGCCTAGCCACACTGGTCCTCAAATGTGTCTCTTGACCTCTACAACACACTTCCACTTTCACCTTCTGCCTTTATTTTGCCTTGAATACCATCAGTTCTTACTACCCAGAGGCTTTTACAAATGATGGTTGTAAAATAACAGCTACACATTTTCTGTCTTTTCTTTGTATAATATTATTCATCGATACAATGTCATAATCATTTAATTATCTATGATTTGTATGTCACTACTAAATTATGATGTCAACACAGCAGGAATTTTGCCTAGTATAGAGCTGGTTCATGGTGAAGTACTTACTATGAGAGTTTTTTAATTTAATATAAGATTAGATTTTGATCTTCATCACAAAAGCATATTTTTTGTGATGAATTGGTACACTTGTGTATTAAATTCTTTCCTGCTAGTACATTTAATGTGTTGTGTTTATTATCTCTATAATACATTTCCACTCTCTTAAGTGCCAGCAGAACCTTGCTAAATACTCAGTTGCTCTCAAGCACATTTTATACCTCCGTCTTGCAGGCTCTACCCACAGTACTGTCCATATCTTTCCACTTTTACCTATACCAGTTGCTATTATTTCTATTAAGACTCTAACCATCTCAATACTACAATAGTTTTTCACTAAACAAAAATATTTAATCAGTTCAGGTGATTTTAGCCAGTCTTATTTTTTTTAGTCTATCATGCTTTCAGTTCATTTTTTATTTCTATGAATACAAATACTTTATAAAGAAACTGACATCTTGCCTCTTTGCTCATTATCTGTACCACCACATAAAGGATATAACAAATCCCTAAAAATCTGAGTTTTCATGAATATGCTAATATATTTCTTCATAAACACAATCATGAATGATGTAAGAGACTTCCTCCTTAAGTTCATCAAATATATATTTGTTTTTTGATTTTCCTTCAAGACACAAGGTTTCTCTGTGTAGCTTTGGAGCCTGTCCTGGAGCTTGCTCTGTAGATCAGACTGGCCTCAAACTCGCAGAGATCCACTTGCCTCTGCCTCCTGAGTGCTGAGATTAAATCCTGCACCATAATTGCCTCACTGTCTTTCTTTTCTTGTAATTGTTTAACTTCCAATAAGGACTGATCATTCTGCAATAAGATTTTATTTATTTATTTAAGTATTTAATGACTTTTTTATATCTGTAAAGTTGAAACATCATATCAACTCTATCCTACATTTTTGTCTTAATTAATTAACATAACTCCTGTCTAAATCAGTCTGCTTAGCATGGTCAAAGTCCCTGGCTCATTCTCTCTGACTATTAAGTGTCTCAACTACAGGTAATAGAATACAGCTCAGTATAACTTAAGAAAGACAGTGGATGCTTTATATAAGTGAGACCTTGCACAGACAAAGATGAAGAAAATATCAAATCTCTCTCACTTTGCCAGTATCTCTGCATGGCTGTGTCTGTCTTTGTCTCTGTCTGTTTCTCTCATGCTCTGCTCTCCCATTCCCTAACACTCTCTCTCTATCCTTTTGTCCCCCTCCACCTTCAACATCCAGCTAAACTTGTGCCGCAAGCCTGATAAGGGAATAGCTACAATGATCGCCTTCTATAGTGTCTACAAGGAGCTCTACTCTAAACAGGGAACTGGTTTTGATAGAGTTCTATCCTAAGAGGCTGGGTGAGTATAAATACAGGTTCCCATTTTGTTCATGAATCCTGACGGGACATATTCAGTGTTACTTTCTTTTCCCTTGCACAGATTTAGAGGTGGGCGTTGTGTTTTTCTTTTTATGCTGTTTGAATGGTGATCTTACAATGATTTTATTTTTAGCTCATGTATGAAACAATGAATCATACATAATAGGCACTACTAAATGTTGACATGGTTTAAGTACAGTTTTGAATTGTTCAATATTTTTCAGTTTATTCTTATACACACTTAGTCATTTGTTTATTAGAAGAAATGTAGAAGAAAAATGGTATTGATATGCTCATTTTGCCCACTGGAGGTGCAGAAGTGTTTTTTTCACACATCAAGCATAGTCATCTTTAAAACATGAATTCCAATTACACTTTCAGTTTTAAATTACAAACACCATGATGCTACCCTATGATTAATCACAGTTATTGGCACTTCCATTTAAAAATAGCCTGGACTGGGAGGGTGAGAAAACTTGGTTTGGGTTCCTACATGAGATTGTCTAAAGTACACTTCTAACTTCAGCATCCTCATCTGTACAGCAAGTGTAGTACTGACATGAAGCTAAAATTTAGAGAATTATAAGAAACACGCTTGCTTGACATTTTCTCACATGGGGATGGTTTTCCTGCAAAGCTTTCTGCCAGCCCGCAAGTCAGCACCAACACAGCTGGCGCCAACATGGCGAGTTCTGCAAGCACTATTATGTCTGATGATGACTGCTGGATACACACTTCTTGCCAAGAAGTGGCATTGTACCATTTCTTCCAGCAAAAGCAAAACTGTTTCCGCATTTGCTTAACTATAGCTAAACATGACAGCATACCCTTTGTAAATACTTTTTCTCCATCCTCAACTCTATGCCATGCCTCACACTCGATGTTAAATGTATCTCAAAAAATTGACAAAGTCAAATATTCCCATAATTTTAATAGGTGGGAGATTTTGTCAATATAAACTTCTTTCACACTGACTTAAATTAGGTGCCGAGTATATCCTATGCACATGCTGTTGTTTATGTCTGGAGCATGGTCCACCTTGATCTTCAGATGAAGTATTCTACAGTAATCTGTAGAAATGCTTTCTTGATCATGTTGGCACAGCTTTTTCTCAGCCCTTTCACATATACTGCTCAAATTTTCTTGCTGTTCTTTACAATATCCAATTTCTTATTGCTATGCTCATTTGTAATCTATTTTTTGCCATCACACTAGACTTAAACTAAGAAACTGAGACTCCACGTGTTTTAATTGAAGCACATAAAACATTATCATTACCTTTTGTTGGTTGAGCTGAATTTACTCTAAAATGGTTATTCCTCATTTCATACTACATTCATCATTATATGATAACCATAGCCATACTGCTAACTATATGGAGTGTTTTTTCCAAAACCTGGATATTAAATAGTAGAGGTAAGAATGCTTCCTATTTCCAGTATATGGGTAATTATATGGTCATTGTACTACTGTGCACTAACTGTCTCTTTTTTAATCCCTTTACGTGTATTAAAATGAATAGTGCTATTAAACAAAAACTCTGGGAATCTCTATAAAAATTTTATAGCAATCAGGTATTAGACTATTTTATCATAATCATATAGAGTGACTATCATATTAACAACTGTTAAAATGATTAAAAACTATTTATAACCAACATTTTAGACAATATCTTAGAGAAGTGTTTGAAACCTGAAGCCCAAATACCGTTTGTGTTTCGCCCACTCATGTCTATTTCTGGGCCTCAGCTCTCATCGTTTAATTGTTTTCACTATGAAAAATTAATCAATCCACAGAAATATAAGGAACATTTCTAAGATTAAACTTCAGATTAGGTAACTAAAAGAAAGACAACTTGGAATAGAAGACTAACAGAAACATGATAGAACACTAAGGTAACAGTCACCTCATGAGAAGACCCAAAAAGGCTTCACTGAGCAGCCCAGGAAGCTGAAAGAAGAAAAATTACCAAACCTGGGTTTGAACTGAAATTACCATTGTATATAAAAATCACTAAATAGAAACCTTGGATGAAAAAAATGGGTTATAATAAAAATAAAATTGAACTGTGTAAAGTATTAGTTCACCTTAAGATGAGTTAATGTAGGAGGAGATAATTATGAATAAGTTCTGCCTAATATTATTCTCATGGACATTAAAAATAATCTTAACTGAGACATACCTAAGTTAGGTAAAAAAGGAAAAAGGTAATAAATCTTTTGTTTTTTCAAGTTATTTAATAAAAATAAAATTTAATGTTGGCATAACTTTCTTATTAGTATGTTACAAAACTCATTTATCTATAAAGTAAATGTATTATATTTCAAAATCAATTTTATACCTCAGGAAACCAATAATTAGCACTAGAATGATTCTTAAAGAATACCAGAAACCTTTATTAATCCCAAGAAACAATAAGAAATAAAGAAAAAAAATCAAGAACTGTCAAGTTTGTATACAAATGTAGGAAAGTCAAGTATTGTTCATGTGAGAAACACTAGCATTAAGTGACAGCTTATAGAGCTCCAGGTTGTAGTTTTTGAGCATAGGAAAGAATGAATGAGGAAGACTAAGAACAAGGTATGACTGATGCACAGTTGAGACAACCATTGAGAACTCCATACTTGCAGCTGGGGTCGTAAGATCAAAAAAACTCTTGTTGTGGGTTTTCTCCCTGCCTTCATTTCTGATAATGGAATTAACCACTAGAAAAATCTGTATCTCAGGAAACTCTAAACTAAGTTGCACCCTGCCAAGCAGCTTTAATCCCCACTAAAATGAACAGAGATATAAATTAACCCCTTCCCAAACATTTGCTTGGGATTCTCAGAAGTCAATGGCTTTGACTACTAGAAATATCTGCACTTTATTAAGTATTGTCTAACATCACAATTTTATTTTTGTATTATTTTACTCTGTATAAAACAATAATCTTAATTTTGAGACTAAATATTTCTTTGTATTCCTATCATTGCAAAATATTGATATTATTGAACTTTACCTTAATATTACTGTTCAGTGTAGCCTTTACATATATACAAACATAAAATATTAAATTGATTTTAAACAACAGCAGCCTGTAATTTACAAAAGAATTATCATAGGTATTAATATATTTAATAGTCTCAACTACCATAAATCTGATCAATTCTCATGGGTACCAAGTCACAGTCAAATTTTTAAAATAAAATCAGATATTTTTAATACGATATATTTTGAATATGGTTTTCCATCTTTAAACTTCTCCCAGATTTTACTCACGTCCCCATATACCCAAATCCAATCTCTTTCTTTTTCTCTCTTATTAGAATACAAACAGGTATCTTTAAGCAAACAAACAAACCAGAATAGGACAATACAAACAAGGGGGGGAGAAGAGACAAAGAAAAATCTTCAGAAACACATATAGAATCAGACACACACAATTAATCACATCAAAATGTAAACAATAGTATATACACAAAGAATATGCAATGAAAAAAACAAGAAAAGTAAAAATAAAATAAAAACACAAAACAACCTCTGGCAACATTATGAGACAAAGAACCTCAAAAATGTTATTGAGTTTGTTCTGTGCTGGCCATCTACTGCTGCGCACAGAACCTAACCTTAAGTTTGGTTAATACACCTAGTGAAACTTCATTGGATAAAATGATTTTTTTTATTTCTGATTCCTCAGTATTCAGGTAACCCTGCTGAAGAGAAGGTGGAAAGATCGAAAGCACCAGGGGGCAAGGAAGACACCAAGTGGGTGATAGAATCGAGGCCTTCTAAACGCAGTAGGGACAAACCACATATGAACTCATGGATTCTGTTGTAGCATGTACAGAACATGCACACGTCTGGGTCAGATGGGGTGCCAGTGCAGAAATTGGAAGGAGACGCATGTCAACTCCCCTAAAATAGTCAAATTTTCAACTGTAAAAATGTTCAAATAGTAGTATAGAGTTCCTTCCATCAATGAAAGTAAGCATGGATGCCAGCTGCTGAGTGTTTTCTATGATGAGCATTGCTTTCTATTGTTATTTGCAGTTATGATTTCTTCCCACTCACTCCATAAAAATAACAGACTGAAGTTGATATATTACTATCTTATGCATACTTTTTAAATTTTATAAAAAGGCAATAAAATAATTTAATTTAGTTCTAGTCTTGAATGTGAAGGTTTTCAGAAGAATACAACTACTTTTTAGGTACATGATATAATAACTCTTGAATTTTTAGTTTAGTGGAAAACAATATGAACATTTAAGACAAGTGCAAGCTTATATCTTTTCAATCTAAATTTAGGTTTTGAGTTAAAAATCCTACAGAAAAGCAGAATCATTTAATGAATACATGAAAATTTACGTGGGAGGCAAAGTAAATACAAATACCACTGTAAATGTGTATTTCAAATATTTAGTTCCTGATTCCCAGTATTTATACAGTACAATCTTTACTGTATAAATATCTTGGAAATCATAGCCCACATTTTCACAACAGGAAAAAAAATAAACACAAAAGAATGAGGTAATATAAAAGCTCATTGCCACAAAAAACAAAAAAAGAGTGACAGAGAAGTCAGTACAGAAAGCCACATTTACCTAGAGCAAGTGGAGTGTCTTGATAGTAGGACCATGGCAGAAACTGCAGATAATGAACCATCCTTGGAGACACTATGTGTGAAAGAATGGAAGATGCAACCTAAAATATTCTCCATACTTGTATACTCCAAATATGAGACTTTTATAAGTTCTTACAGTAAAGAAAGATGCAGGAAGTAACAGAGAATAATAACAAATTTTAACAGTTAAAGAACACATCTGTGTTTGCAGCAAGGAAAGGAAACAAGAAAATATTCTGGAGTGAGTAAGTTGTTCTAAACTGTACACTGATATGAAGGTCACAGGTTCAGATTCACTAACAATCTGAACCCAAGATGTCGCCAAGATATTTCCCATGTCCCTGTTGCCCTGTAACTTACTTTCATGCCCTAGTATTCCTGTACAATATGAAGAACATAGAAGAAAGAATTATACTTCTCACATTTATTTAAAAATGGATTAGTGTCTTAAAAACTAAATGACAGTTGAGTAAATAAAAGCAAAGACAGTAAAGAGAATATTTGGATTTAAATAAAGGGCAACTAATTAAATGCTCATCTGATACCAGTGCAGCAATGACAAGCAGAAAATATAGTATAACTCCTAAGCAAAAGCTTACACCTCACAGTAAAGATATATTTGTGTCTATTCTTTTTTAATATTACAGCTTGCACAGGTTTGAACAAAGAACTAAAAGAGGTATGGGCATTTAGTGGCAGGTCTCTTATCTAACAGGTATTAAAAAAGAACTTGGGGTTCAAACCCTAGCTTCAGAAAATGAAATTTAAAAGGAATTGTGAAAGTCATAAAACACAACCTCAGGGCAAAACAAGCAATAGGGCAATACTCACATTTCTTCTTTATTCTCAGATAGGAAACTTAAAATAACTATGTTGAGTCTTCACTAGAACAAGTGGACAAAATGTAAGAACAGATAGCCAATAGAATCAGACACAGAACTGATAAGGTAAGATAAAGAAAAGATAAGGGTACAGAAATCTTAAATTCAATTGCAAGCAGCACCAGCAGCAGTGTGCTTAGAGCATAAGATGCTGTAAGCGATAAGAAAAGTATTTTGGATGAACTCATAATGTGAAAGAAAAATCCTGAAAAGCACAAAATAAAATGCTCAGTATTTATAGGATAGTTACTAAAGAGAGCTCTTTCACTTAGTGGGGAGGAGTCCAAGTGAGTAGCGTGATTAGGAAAAGCCTTAGGGAAGCATCTCAAAGCTTGAACATGACATGATCATGTGATCCACCACTGGATACAGAAGTGAAGACACAAATGTATTGCAAAAGCATCTGTCTTCCATTAATTATTACCACATCATTCATTATCATAAAGATTGTAAAAAAAAAAGTGACCACCAGTGTAGGAATGCATGAAGAACATATGATGTGCATGACAAAAAAAAAAACACTATTCTCTTCAAAGGAGCAAAATTATGCCATTTGCGACAATGTAGCTGAACCTAGAGACCATGGTGTTAAGTAAAATAATCTAGTGTCTTAGTTATATTTTTATTGTATAGTATCATTTATATGTCAAACCTAAAACGTCTACATCCTAGAAGTAGAAAGTGGAATGGAGGTTAACAAGAGTGGAGAAGGATAGAAAGGTAAATATATATACATATATAGTGAAGTATAATATTTTAGTATACACAGAATAAGAA
Source organism: Ondatra zibethicus (assembly GCA_004026605.1). Taxonomy (NCBI): domain Eukaryota; kingdom Metazoa; phylum Chordata; class Mammalia; order Rodentia; family Cricetidae; genus Ondatra; species Ondatra zibethicus. Next base: position 16,085 of record PVIU01014327.1, read on the forward strand.
AGCATATCAAAACACAAAGTAGATGCATGATTGCCTTGGAGAGAAAGAATAGTGATTATGATATCTGCACAGCTTTCTGAACAGACTAAACACCACTGGATCATGAACTATATATAAATGGGTATAATGTGTTGTGATGACTATTCTTCATTGTCAACTTGACTACATCTGGAAAGACCCACAATCCATAAACTGAGGGCACACCTGCAAGACTTATTTTTTCTTGGTTTGAAGTAGGAGAATCCACTTCTACTTTGGGCCTTTGAGATAGAAATTTACATATCTTAGACCAAGATCTTAAGGCAGGAAGACACACATCTTTAATCTAGACCTTGAGGTAGGAATACAAACTTTATCTGGGCCACACCTTCCACTGGAAGTCTATATAAGGACATAGAAGTATGAAGCATTTCCTCTTGCATACTTGCCCTAGCCTTGATAGCACACCCTTTCCTTTGCTGACATTGGAGCCCACTTCTTCCGAATTCCAGTATATATATAAGAGAATAGCTGAGATGTGCTGTCCTCTGTACTGAGCAACTACTGGATTCCTGGATTTTATGTTTATAGTCAACCATTGTTGGATTAGCTGGACTGCACCCTGTAAGCCATTCCTTACATCCCCCACACAAACTCGTATACGCAAATATGTGCATGTGATATTATTGATATAGATATATAGTAGATAGATAGATAGATAGATAGGTAGATGATAGATGATAAATAGATAATAGATGATAGAGAGATTCATTCTATAAATTTTATTACTCTAGAAAACCCAAACTAATATATGTATTATGTGAATTCCATCTTAAAGTTGTTTAAAAGGAAGAGAAACTTACCCATACTAAGTCTCTCCTCAAAATACATACTTTCCTCTTATTTTTCTTTTCTCCGCTTTTGTTATCTTTTAAATGTGAGATTAAGGAACTATAAATAAGTAATCAAGTCAACGAATAAATAACTACAAGCAACCAGCTTGTGGATAGCTGATTCTTCACTATTTTTTCAAATTATTTTTTAGATGCAATAGTGTGGTGAAAATTTCATATTCTACATAGGTTTAAACCCACCTCTCTAAGGCATATATGCTATTACATTCCATATGCAATTATTTTTCTTCTATATCATTACTTAGAGGATATAATGGTTAGGTCTCAGATGTGGAGTACAGATATTTGTATAATTTTTATATTGCTGTCTTCATTAGGTCACTATGTAACAAAGTTCTTTAGACTGGAAAGCATATACACAATTTATTTCTCACAGCACTGGAGACTGGGAAATCTAGTACCAAGTCACCAGAAGATTTAGTGTTTGTTGAGGGTCCTGTCCTTGGTAAATGCACCTCTTTGTTTGTCCTTCTATTGAAGGCACGCCAGTTCCCTCAAGTTTCTTTTATAAAGTGGTAAACCTATTCCACAAGTGCAGAGTCAAGGTTGGGAATAATTGTCTCTTTTATTCATGTTTTAAGGATGTTTTAACACAGTAAACAATTTGAAGGGTTTTTTAAGTTCTATTTTTAGTGATAGTTATATTTCTTTATTCTGAAGATTTCATAAATGAGCACTATATCCACATTTACACTGGCCCTGACTCTTTATCATTTAACATCTTTCCCTTTCCATTTATTTAATTATTACAGTTATATTTGAATATATTATACATATGCACACACATATATATGCATGCATATATATATTGTTTATATAGCTTACTGGGTCTGTTTACCTTTGCTTTTATGATAATTTGTTTTGAGCTAATCTTTAGTAAGCTATTCTTTGTAGGAGTCATCCCTAGAGAGAAGTTAATCTCTTCTCAGCAGCTGTTGGCCTCCTATATATTTTCATCCAGGGGTGGCAATATGAGGAATTTCCTGTGTTCACATTGGCAGGTAAACACATGTTTCCCCCCACCCCCTCTGGTTTTTGCTCCAAGAATTTTAAGGTAAGGCACTATTGATGAAGAAACCAAACATTTTGGACATCAAGCTTTGAGGAATTGAGCTGCAACAGACTTGGAAACCTCCTCCCTGAGGACTAGTTATCTTTACTTTTAATCTAATGTAAAATCAAAGTAACACTCAGTAAAAGAAAGTGCAAACTACCAAGGGAGAGTAACTATCAGTAATCCTAGCCATCTGGAAAGCTTAGGAACCACACTAATGGCTGGGCTAGAATGACAAACTACTACTGTCACTTTCCTAAATTAATATAATTTATAACTTTCTCTAAATACCTATTTTTATTCAAACAGATTAAGTGTAGCTCTTATCCCGCTTCAAAGAGGGTTCTTTTTCTACCACATGGAGGCTATCACAGAGTTCCACACTGAACTAACCACAGAGAACTAAGTGGTTGTGGGATGCTAACCCTAACAGATATATCTACAGTGCAGCTTCTAAGCATAGGGCTGAGGGAAAACTGTGGGAGGGTCATGTCCTCTAGACAGGGAACATGCACCCAAGCAACATCCACAAGCAATTTGTGATTATATTATAGAAAAGTGAAAGGAATAAACTAAACATAAAGGCAAATGCCAAGTATATAATACAAAGTTTTAGTTCAGGTTATCCTACAAAAGCTATTAAATCACAGTGTTCTACCAATCATATTTTTTAGTTTTAGTTGAGCATATACTACATTTCAGACATTGTTCCAGTTGCCAAAATGGGAAGTCAGGAAGTTTTAAACAAAAAACATGACATTAGACAAGAAAAAGAGATTAATCTTTAACAGTTATATTATTGGTTGCTGTCATGTAGGTACTAATATTTTATTACTAAAGTTTGTGGAAAATAGTTGCAGTGAATTTTCATTGGGGTAGTAAGCCAACTGAGATGCCTGAATGAGCTGTCATAACCATTCCTAAGGAGCAACAGTGGTGTAATTCTTCTCAAATCAAACAAGTCCAAAGGAAGTTGCATCTGTGGTTTATATTTAGAAGATACTGTGGATAACATGGGTCAATATAGGTTTAAGAGGAAGTTAGAGAATCTATAAAACACAGAATGTAATTTACACTAAAAAATGTGACCTTCAGTGAGTTAATTACTGTAGATTTGGTTCTTATCTGAGAGAAGAGGACACAGTTACAAAAACTGGCCCAGCAAAGACACTGTGAACACTACCCATGGCACTGAAGAAGCATGAGGTGCCCACCTCATGGTCTCAAAGGCTAAAAAGACAGCATAAGGATGGTCATATTATAAATGATACAGAAATAAATACACCAAAAGTAACAGGAGTTTATGACAGATTTCTTCTAGAGCTGCAGTCTGTGTGTCCTCGGGTACATTAACCAGGTATAGTTTCTTAGATTTTTCACTCTATTAACTTTCATGTTTTGGAAGACTAAAAAGCAGAATTAAATTCTTTCTTCAAAAACTCAATGGTATCATTTTTGTGCTCTTCCCTGTTTTGAGGTATGATAATGGTCAAATAAAGGTACAAAACTGTTAGAAATCGTTTGAGCATAACCAAATGCCAAAAAGCCCTAGGAAAAGGCTTTCCACTTTCTGAGTGAAAGAAATTTTCTCAGTGACAATAATTTTGTATTATAAACACTGATGCTTAATGCTAAGTACTATTTTCCATTTTCGTCAATATTTTTCTAAACAAGAAATCTTTAAAGCTCCTTTCAGATTTAATTGATTTACTTATAGTCTCAAACTAATGACTAGAAGTTTTTCAAAAAACAAAGGTCTTTGTAGCTTCATGCATATCATCCTATATTGCTCTTTTCAATCTATAGTTCAGAAAACCAAAACTACAGAATTAATCAGGACACTTTTGTTTCCATTCTCTATGGTGCCCTTTTCTAACTTTTAATTATAAAGAGAAAATTATGAAAATAAAATAAAAACCCACATTGCCTAAGAAATCAATGATCTGAAAAAAGAGTTAAATCACTGAAACCATTTTCATACTATATAAATGTGGAGAAGAAAAGAGTCAACAACAGAATGAAATCGCAGACAGCCCTCTGAGATCAGGGCAGCAAATTTGCCATGCATCTCCACAAGTCATTTAATATTTTTATTAAAAAAGAAAAACTTAACAGGAGTTTCAATTATGTCCATTATGCTCAGGAGACCAACTTTAAAAGTAGGGAAACAGATACTGACTAATGATGAAAAGAAATGATTTTCATGTTAATTGTACAATGTTAAAGCCAGGCAAAAACACATAAGGAGATTTAAACCGCTGAGGGTCTGCTTACAAGTTACTACATGCAAGTATGGAAACTTCTTGTATATAATTTTTTTAAAGTAAGATAATAATGACAAAATGGCTCAAAAGTAACAAAGAGCATAAGCTGTCTTCAGATTATTATGTTTGCTAAATAGAAGACATACTTTCATGTTAACACACAACTCTCTCACACCAGTGAAAGTAATTTACTTATAAAACACAATCCATCAACAGCAATTATTATGTTAGTATCTAATCATACATTTTCTTCATGGAGAATTTAGGAAATAATCCATCCTTGTGGGTCCTAATGAAACTTTCCTCTCAGAAAAACATTCCTCTCATTAAGTAGGATGCATTTATTTAAAGTGACTTTCATGTCAGAAGTATTTTCTGCTCAAATGATTGTTTCATTGCTGTATGTGTTCATTGCTGCATGTTCTTTATGTCCCAGAACCAACAGTTCCAGAACAAGAACAGAACAGAACCAGCCATGATTGGAACAAAAGAAGAACAATGTGGAATTTACTAGTGGATTGAAGTCTTAGAAACTAGAGAACATTGACCATTCTGCCCCAGACTGTTTACATCACAGCCAGGGACTGGAGTCAAACATCAAAGGGCAGACAATGCAACCAGGCTGTAACAAATGCCTCACACTGAGAGTCATGTTTATTTCTAAACAGAGCTGTCCACAGCAGGCCGACTTCCCCAACCTGACTCTCATTTATCAACTATGGATTTGATTTTTTCTTTGATTTGATTCTTTTTTGTTTGACTTGTCAAACATGTAGATATTTGAATACATATTACATTTATACATAAATGCATATCTATATATCTAACAACTCAAAAATGATCATAAACATGAGGAATAGTCTATAAAATTTCATTTTATAACAGTATCTTTACTTATTTGATGTTATATTTGTTACTTAACCATTATGTTTTGGCAATATAGAGTGAGTGTGCTGGAAACTATTTTACAATCGATTCACAATTTTTTATATTTAGAATTTTTATTATCTCCAATCATTAAGGTATCTTAAAGCAAAGTTGTGCTTCTACAATATAATTTGAAGTCTCCTATACGAAAGTAATCTCAGCTCTGTGACAATATTATATACATGCAAGACTATTTATAGGAATCAAGTAGATGAAAGTTGTTCCAGACAGACTTACCTAACTGCCATGTTTAATAAACTGACTTCACAGTAAATGTCACCTGTCTAAAATATCTTAAGACAGGAATTTTATTTTTAAAAATTACATCATAATCTCAATTCTGAGGTAAACCCTTTTAGAAATGATTGATTCCTTGAATGGATTCCTTCAAATGAGAAAACTAAAAGCATATTATGATTAAGAAATAAAAGTATTTAGATAAAGTGATATTTATTTTAGTTCTAACAATAATGAGTTGTGTGACCTTATCTAATGTTCATTTTTACACATCCATCACCTTCTCGGCAAATTCAAAGAATAAAGCAAACCTCACCTGTGTGGTTGCTGAAAAGGTGAAAACTGTCTGGAATATGGAACATGTCATACATGGCCTTGCATGTAATATTCAACAAATATATTTTTTAAAAAATTATTCTCAATCGGAGACAGTAGAAACAAAATAGATAAATACATAAAAATAAATCTGGTATCTTTGAGAAAAAAGAACAACAAAAATATGTAAAGAAAAATACAAAGAGAAAGAAGATTTGGATCTAAGTGGATGTACCTAGGGGGAGTTGGAAAGGATGAAACTATGATCAGTATATACTGTATGAAACAATTATTTTTAATAAAAAAATGACTATTTTGTGACTATGATAATGCTTTAATGGTTTTGTAATGTAATTTTTAGATTTAAATTGATAAATAGTTATCAGTATTTAAAAAAGAATTATTTAGAATTATATATAGCAATGAGAAAATGAAATTATAGAGAAAATAAATGAATCCTTAACAGGTTAATTTAGCCTTTTCACATAAGAAACTTATTGTTGCCTGAGCTGTGAACACTGATTAAAAAGCAGAAACTCAAGATGATTATTCCTGAATCCTGATTTGCCAGAAAAGGCAAATGACACAGAATGATGAAAAAATGCAGTCTTCAAATAAATGCACCATTTTTGCTTCAGCTAGGTGGTTTTTTACAAAGAGTACTGCTCTAGAGAGATGCCTCAGTGTTCAAAATTACTTGTTGTTCTTCCAGAGAACCTTTGTTCAATTCCCAGCACCCCCATTACAACTCACAACCACCTGTAACCCCAGTACCAAGGATTCTCGTGCCCTTTTATGATATTCAAGGGCATTGTACACACATGGTACACAGACCAAATATACATAGTTGGGAAAACACTCATGAACATGAAATAAAAATAACTAAAATCTCAAAATTAAACATACATATATAATATTAATATGTATATATTTGATATATAGCTATGTGGTAATTTAAAAGTTTGTGGCTGGGCTTTTTTAACATTAAATACATGCATTTAAGAGGGAAAATCCATCAGCTTGTGGGCCACAGGAACTGTCATGAGTTTCAATATTCTAGCATTTGCTTTTGAAAGCATGCTATAAATATTTGAGCTGGAGCATCATGAAATAAAATTCACAGGGGTGGTTTGCATACCCATGTTAAGGTCTTAAATTATTCATCATGGGCATTATGTTTCTAATTTGTACCTGTAAGAAGTCACGTGTAAACTCAGTACATATGACTTTAGTTCACTTTCTGTGTATTCCCATGTAGAGGCAGTCAGGAATACTACTCTCTTCTTAGCTGTATTCTCAGCTCAACTACTTTAATCCATATGTCATGCTATTTTCCTTACCCTCCAATCATTCGTGTATTAAATACCTCCTTCCAATAGCACTAGAACTTTGATTCTTTGAGAATTACAGACTTGAGATGCTCAGATAGCTCAGTTGTGAGAGCTTTTGAAGAATTACCAAGTTATTTCCTTAATAGGATGGTACAAATAAGGGATAGTTCTCTGAAATATATAATATGCCTCAAGACTTAACGAAATAAGTTTTCATTTCATCATTGTTATTTCCTCCTGATGCTGCCTGCTAACTAACCATATATTTTTAAATCGGTCTATAATTTAAGGTTATTAGTAATTCATTCATATATCTACTGTAGGTTTTTGATAAGTGTCATAATAATGTCATGATACACAATACAGCCATCATTGTAGATGGTTGCAGATGCTAAGAATAGAGAGAATGAATGTGATGACACATTTAGGGTGTTCTAGAAATCTCACATCTATAATAATGTTAGTCACTGGCCAAAAGAAGCTGGTGCTTTAGGCTGGAAAGGTAATCTTCAATCTGCTGATGGCAGTTCCCAATTATCTGTGAAAGAATAGGAAAGGGTATGGACCCAGAATCCTGTTAATAATATTCTTCTTCATCTCCAGTGTCCATCACATAATATATTCATATAATTTAAAAATTTAAACAATGGATTATCTTAAACACACACACAAAAAAAGAAAAAAATCTCTACACATAAGACTTTTGACCCATCTTGAAACAAAATAAGTAGACATATTGCATAATCCACATATTTAAAATGAAAGAAGGTGTGGAATGCTGAAGGTGAAAATGTTAAAAGGAGATGGAGAGGAGAGATAGAGGAGATGGAGTCGTATGGATTCATCAAATTAAAGATGTATGAAAAGTTAGATTTAGAGTTCTGGAAGGTGTTACACATGCTTCAGGAGAATTGTAGTCATCTGTTTTATCCAACTGTGGTTCCTACAGGCTACAATAGAAAACATACTGGCAAAATATGCCCTCTTATGCAATAGTGGCATAAATATCATGGGAATAATTAACTGTTTACTGGTTTTATTTAAAGCCGAATCCATAATGTGAAATTTATTCCATCTCTGGCACTGATGTCAAGGCAAAAAGTTGTGACTAAGTAGTTATATGAGCCAGGGTATAATAATAAACTGATGATTTCTTTCTGTAATCATATATTTATGCATCTATCAAACTTACTCAAGGAAATTTCTTTTTCAATGATGTCAATTAACACAAAGACCCACAAAAGGTAAAAGTATAGAGTATAAGAGACTGTGAACATGAAGACATACCAACTTGACTGCAAGACATAGACAAGTCAATCTCAAACTGTCCTATAAACAGTCATTGGTCGGCTAACCTGATTTCATAGAATAGAAGGAGCTGTGCTAAACAATGGCAGCAGCAACAACAAAAAGAATAATGGTCTTTTCCAGTATAGGTAGGACCTTGCATTCTGCAATATGATCTACTAGGAAAGATGTGACCCTTGTAGCAGAAGTGGAATTGCTGCTATTGTTTGGAAGGAAAGCCATGCTTTGAACTCTAATTCTAGCCAAACGTTTATGGCTGGGAAAGTCCTATTCCCTTAAGCAGATCCTGATCCTAAATCTTTGTGGTAGCCTTTTAATATAAAAGTTTGTCAAAGCACCTTTACAAAAGTGTCATTCAGACACAGTAGGATGGGTGTCTTCCAGAGGTTGATATTGGTGATGAACTACTTTACCAGTGGTATATTGGATTTATAATACTGTAGAATATTAAACAACAATGTAACATCTAACAATAAAGATGGCTTATTATTTTTAAATATACTTCAAGTGAATACAAACTAAATATTATGTATACAAGAAATAAAACATCATTGGTATATAAGTACACTGGTCATATGCGTTGAAATACAGCTTGATTGCTTTGACCCTATCTTAATGATTAATAAATATGTACACACAGACACCATCACACCATCGCCTTCCTTCTCCTAAGTACACATATCCCCTGCGTTTTCACTGCTGTTAAAAAGTAAAGCTTTGCAGAATATTTGTTTTACAATCTGCAAACAAAGAAGTGGTGTATGAGGTTCTTCTGTCTTTGTGTTGCTTTCACTGGTTAATAAAGAAACTGCTTTGGGCCCTTGGTAGGGCAGAACTTAGGTAGGTGGGGGAAAATTAAACAGAATGCTGGGAGGAAGAAAGCAGAGTCAGAGAGAGCCACCATGGAGCCACCAGAGTCAGACATGCTGAATCTTTTCCAGCAAGCCACTGCCATGTGGCGATATACAGATTAATAGAAATGGGTTAAACTGAGATATAAGAGTTAGCCAATAAGAAGTTAGAGCTAATGGGCCAAGCAGTGTTTTAATTAATGCAGTTTCTGTGTGCTTATTTTGGGGCTAAGCTAGCCGGTGGCTAGGACAAACAAGCAGGCCCTTCTCCTCCAAAGAAGTGGACAAGAAAAGGAGGAAAATAAACGAAGGAGCAGAAAATGGTTTTCTCATTCCTTACAACAGGGAAGTTGTTTGAAAGCAAATGTACATTCAGTGCCAATTGCTTGTCATCATGGGCAACAGAGACATAGGCTGTCTTTGTAGACCCCTTTAGTTCTGAACCTGCTCCTGATAACAGTGTTCTGTTGCAATAAGAGGGATTCCTTTGTTTGTCCCGGCTGCCCGGCTAGCTTACAACTGAAATAACGACACAGAAACTGTATTAATTAAAACACTGCTTGACCCATTAGCTCTAGTTTCTTATTGGCTAATTCTTACATCGTAATTTAACCTATTTCTTTTAACCTATGTATCGCCACATGACTGTGGCTTACCAGCAAGATTCTAACCAATGTCTGTCTCAGGCAGAAGATCCATGGTGTCTCCCACTCTGTCCTTCTTCCCAGCATTTAGTTCTGTCTTCTCCACCTACCTAAGTTCTGCCCTATCATGCCCAAACAGTTTCTTTATTCATTAACCAATGAAAGCAACACATGCACAGAAGAAACTCCTACACCATTGTTCAAGTGAGTTTCGTAGCCTTGTTGCTTCCTGTTGCATTCCCCAATGTCTGCAGTGACCATGCTTGACATTCCTTATGCAATAACTTCACTTGATACCATCCCTGACTTTCGGCAGTCATGGAATCAGCTGTACTGAAGGAAAATATCATGGCTGCCATTTACATCACTGCTGTCATCTCTGCTCTATGACCAGATGATGGGAAGGATTTCCCCCTGACTCTCCTTGAACACAAACCCTCTTCTCCAGGTCAACCTTATTGTCCACACTAGAATATGTGAATGCTTTGCTGCGTCTGTCAAGAACACACTGTGCTAAGCTATTCTGGTTATTTCAACTCTTCGCCACAGCTGCCGTGTCTTCTGTCTTTCTCAAGCTGCAGATACAAGGATGAGGAAAGCTAGGTAGATATTGCCGTTCCTTTCTCCTCATTCTATGTAGGCTTGAGTAGATGTCTGGAACCTGGAAAGCGGGCAGACAGCATGGTACAGCCTGTTTCCTGTTGGTTCCTGTTTGTCTACGCCTGGACTTTCCCCTTATCTTTGAGAGTTAGTTTCCCATTGTGTCAGAACACATAGAATCTCAACCAAACTGGAAGACTGCTGAAAAGAAAATGCAAACGCAGACAGAGATGCATTTTACTCAGAATACACAGAAGCTTTTTAACTTAAATGAATTAAAGGATTTGTTTCATCTTAGTGAGAAACCCTCAGGGCAAACCTCAAGACTCAAACACTGACTTTTATTTTTTTTTAATTTAAACTCTTAAATCCTAGCACATAAGAATTTTATCTACTTAGATAAATATATCTTTACCACCCAGTAAGCATCCCAGATGCAGGAAAAACACTATAAAGTTTCAATACAGAAAGACAGAATGTATAATGCTCAGTTAAAAACAGAAACTGTCTCCAACTAACTCAAATCAACCAAACCTCCAGGACACATGGAAGCACACTTAATTGAAGGAAGAAATTCACTTAAAGGAATAAAGCTTTTAAAATACAGCTCCTCTAGAATAGTATACTTATTATGGGAAACACATGTAGGTTTACTCAAGTAGCTAAAAGTGTCTCTACTATCTTGCTTTATGGATTTGGGACTCACATGTTTGTACAAACACATACATGCACACACACAGAGAAAGAAGGGAGGAAGGAAAGGAGCGGGAGATTCCAAGGTTCTTTCCTCTGCCTTCCTTGTTTTGCTTCCCTCATCACAAATTGTAAAATAAATGCATATTTAGCTAATTCCTTATTGCAAAGCAATGTGTTTATAATGAACTAAAGAACACAGAAAGGTGAGTGGCATCGATGGAAATCAAGAATACTACTCATGACACTCTGAGTTTGAAAACTTTTGAACAAAATGAGGGACCAGAAACAGGTCAGATCCATGACAGGCAGATAGGACAAGAAGCTACATAGATAATATTATGACAGCAAATTTAGTTTTTTCTCATAATGTTCCTGTTAGGAGACAAATCCCGACAGCCTTTTTTATTTCCACAGATCAGACCCCTCCAGAAGACTGAGGTAGCCAAATAAGTTTGAGGCCAATCCTGAGTGTGTTTACCTTCAGCTGAAGACCCTCTTCTGTCTAAGCTAACAAATCTGAAATGAAGGAAAAGGCACAGCAGTCTCCAAAATAAACAAAATGAAAATTCCAGTATTTCAGAGAGAAAATGGATTTCAGTGTATGAATCTTGTACCCACTTTGTGGGAATCTAAATGATCTCTTTCCTCTCCTTTCCTCACCTCACCTTCTCTCCTCTCCTCTCTTCTCCTCTCCCCTCCTCTCCTCTCTTCTCCTCTCCCCTCCTCTCCTACTCTCCTCCTCTTTTCTTTATCCTTTCCTTCCCTTCCCTTCCCTGATTTCTTTCTCATTCTTTCTATATATGTTTGCTTATTGATTTTTAGAAAATTAACTAGTGTTTCCTGGTGTGTCTGAAATGATCCCTGCCTTTCCATTGTATCATTGGAGGAGAAAACTATTGTGATCCAAATCTCTTGGTCTCAATAAAATGAGGACTGGTTAGAATGGGAGTAAATGGTTTGACAATAAAGATTTTTTTTCACTGTATATATATTCCTTTAATAAACTTGGTACTAAATATATCTTTTGTTTGTTTGTTTGTTTGTTTGTTTGTTTTGTTTTCTGGGATTCTTTATTTTTTTTATTTTTCTCTGCTCCCCTGCCTGCCACTCCCCTCCCTCCCTCAACCCTCCCCCAAGGTCCCCATGCTCCCAATTTATTCAGGAGATCTTGTCTTTTTATACTTTCTACTTCCCACGTAGATTATATCTATGTAGGTCTCTCTTAAAGAGAGCAAACCTAGGATTTGTACACCATTAAACAAGGTAAGTTCCTCTAAGTTTTGTAGAAAGATTCACCTTTATGATGCAGGATAGGCAAGTGTTTGGACACTCAGAAGCAACAGAGAAGCCCCATCTTCTGTTTCCAAGATGTTTGAATTAATTCCAGCTGGAATTTAGTGTATACATTAGTTAGCATCTTTTTTCTTTCTTTCTTTCTTTTTTCCTTCCTTCCTTTCTTCTTTCTTTCTTTCTTTCTTTCTTTCTTTCTTTCTTTCTTTCTTTCTTTCTTTCTTTCTTTCTTTCTGTTTTTAAAGACAGCATTTCTATGTAGCTTTGGAGCCTGTACTGGAACTAGCACTTTTAGACCAGGCTGGCCTCAAACTCACAGAGATCCACCTGCCTCTGCACCCCAAGCATAGTAATTATTCAGTTCATTTGTGAGAAAAATACTTTAAGATACAGAGACATTGTTGGCTATTCAATCTGGTTTAATTTTTATTGCCACTATTCACATTCTATCTCTTATAAGTCAATCAAAAGATAGAATTTCCCTTGCTATTTGTTGGTCACATGTTCTCTTCTCATCTTTAATCTTAGCTCCTACAAAAGAGCTGTATTCCATTAGTATTTCATATCATTAATATCTCTAATAGAATTATATAAACAAATTATAGCATTATATAAATATATGCATATATAATTGATTTGCATAACTTCCCCTTTTAGTTTAAAATGTTTTGTGTGATAGTGCACTGAACACAGCAAAAGTCTACTTTATTCAGCTTTCAACTCTGTAGCCAGATCTAACCCCATGGGAGGTGAGATGCAATATGCAAATACATTTAAACCTGAAGATCAACTATTATATTCTACCCTTATGTACTAGAGACAGGGAAGGATGAAAACCACTGCGATCCTACCCAAGTGATTTACAGATATCTGGCACCCATCCACGGTGCACATGCTTCTTACTCAGAAAATATGTTGTTTAAAAATGAAAAACCTTCAGGAAATGTAGCACCCACAACTCTGGAAAGAGAATAACACGTCCAGCCCGAATGATTATAAAGAACAAACCATCTTATCTGATACACACTGATAAGCGACTAAGACACTGCATTATACTGTATTCAGAGCTCTTTTCTTCTCAAGAGCATGAGTTCGGCCATAATGGCATGTTATATAAATGCACATTTGGACAATTCCTCTTGTAACAATAGCCTTCCAAATGTTTCTGCAGATGTTTGGGGGAGATTGCCTTTGTGGCAGGAAGGAATGCTTAGATGTGTGAGTGTAAAGATCTAATCGAGAACAAAAAGAAGCACTTTACTGCTGGACTTTCTTCTCCTCAAGCTCTTTAGGAGCTGAGATCTCATTCACTGTAGTATATGAGGTTGAGGAAGTTTGTCCTAATATGGAACTTTGTGAATCCTGCTGTCCTGTGAAACAAAGTAGAGAATTTCCTCTGAGAAATAAACCTCTGCTTAAGATCCTACTGAAACATGTCAAGTCTTTAAGATCTAAAAAGTAGATTCTACTTGGTTACTGAGTAGTGGGACATAAAAAAATATGACAATAAACTGAAGCACCACTATGAGGAGTTCCTGATGGTCACTGATCTGAAAGTAGATCAAGAGCAGCTTGATCTTAATGGATACTGAGATTGCTAATGAACTCACCTCATTCTGTATTTCTTGAGTGATGTTGTAATGAATATCCAACATAAAGAAGTTATGTATCTCTCTTCTTTAGAGGAATGTGTGGAATTTATTAGAATAATGGCTAGACAAACAGGTAGATGGGTAGAAAGAAATAATAAAAATAATAAAATGCATAAGCTATGATACCTTGAGAGTTTCAGTTATTACATTATGGTACCAGATTTAATTACTCAGTGAGTTTATATTTTTTTTTAATTTATTAGATTTTTTAAAAAAATACCAATCCAAATTCTCACTCCCTCCCCTCCTCCCACTCCCTCTACACACCCTCTCACCCCACCCCAATCTAATCTTCAGAGAGGGTAAGGCACATTGCTTTGTGGAAGGTCCAAGGCCCTCCCTACTATAACTAGGCTGAGCAAAGTATACATCCAAAGAGAATAGGATCCCAAAAAGCCAGTGCATGCAGTAGGGATAAATCCTGGTGCCACTAGCAGTGGCCCCTCAGTCTGCCCCAGCCATGCAACTCTCAAGCACAGTCAGAGGGACTAGTTTGGTCCTATGCTTGCTACTTCCCAGTCTGGCTGGAGTTTGTGAACTCCTATTAGCTCAAGTAAACTGTTTCAGTGGGTGAACCAATCATGGTCTTGACCTTTTTGCTCATATTCTTATTCCTTCCACTCTTCAACTGGAATTTGAGAGCTCAGTCCAGTGCTCTGATGTGGATCATCTCTGCCTCTGTTTCCATCAGTTGATGGATGAAGGTTCTATGGTGATATTTAAGATAATCCTCAGTCTGATTAGAGGGCAAGTCAATATCTGGCCCCCTCTCTTCTATTGCTTAGGGTCTTAGTTGGGGTCATCCTTGTGGATTCCTGGAAATTTCTCTAGAGCCTGGCTTCTGCTAACTCTATAATGGCTCCATTCTTCAAGATAACTTTTTCCTTGCTCTCATCTGTCTTCCTTTCATCTCAGCTATCCCATTCTCTCAAATTCTCCCCAACTCTCCCCTTCTCCCCTCCTCTTCTCCTTCTACCCTCCCTTCTCCCCCCCCACCCTGCTCCTAATTTTGTCAGGTAATCTTGTCTGTTTCCAATTTCCAGATGGGTCTTTATATGTTTTACTTTGGGCTCACCTTATTGCTTAGCTTTTCTAGGATCATGAACTATAGTCTCAATGTCGTTTGTTTATAGCTAGTATCCACTTATGAGTGAGTACATACCATATTCATCTTTTTGGGTCTGAGCTACCTCATTCAGGGTAGTGTTTTCCAAGTCCATCCATTTGCATGCAAAATTCAAAATGTCTTTTTATTTTCTGATAAGTAGTACTCTAATGTGTAAAGGTGCCACATTTTCTTTATCCATTCTTTGGTTGAGGGGCATCTAGGTTGTTTCCAGGTTCTGGCTATTACAAATAATGCTGCTATGAACATAGTT
The DNA here is from genome assembly GCA_004026605.1 of Ondatra zibethicus. Lineage (NCBI taxonomy): Eukaryota > Metazoa > Chordata > Mammalia > Rodentia > Cricetidae > Ondatra > Ondatra zibethicus. The sequence continues at coordinate 31,526 of PVIU01014327.1, forward strand.
GCACAAATGCTTTTGTAGTATGATTGAGCATCTTTTGGGTATATGCTCAAGAGTGGAATTGCTGTATCCTGAGGTAGGTTGATTCCCAATTTTCTGAGAAACTGCCATACTGATTTCCAAAGTGGTTGTACAAGTTTGCATTCCCAGCAGCAATGGATGAGTGTTCCCCTTACTCTACATCCTCTCCAGCTTAAGCTATCGTGGGTGATTTTGACCTTAGCCATTCTGACAGGTATAAGATGGTATTTCAGAGTTGTTTTGATTTGGATTTCCCTGATAGCTAAGGATGTTGAACATTTACTTAAGTATCTTTTGACCATTTGAGATTCTTCTGTTGAGAAGTCTCTGTTTAGTCCTGTACCCCATTTTTATTTGGGTATTTAGAATGATAATGTCTAATTTCTTGAGTTCTTTATATATTTTGGAGATCAGTCCTTTGTTTGATGTGGGGTTGGTGAATATCTCTTCCCATTCTGTAGGTTGCCTTTGTGTCTTTTTGACTATGTCCTTTGCTTTACAGAAACTTCTCAGTTTCAGGAGGTCCCATTTATTTATTGTTGCTCTCAGTGTCTGTGCTACTGTGGTTATATTTAGGAAGTGGTCTCCTGTGCCAATGCATTAAAGACTACTTCCCACTTTCTTGTATATCAGGTTCAGTGTGGTTGGATTTATATTGAGGTCTTTAATCCATTTGGATTTGAGTTTTGTGCATGGTGATAGATATCGATCTATTTTCATTCTTCTACAGATTGACATCCAGTTATGCCAGCACCAATTGTTGAAGATGCTTTCTTATATCCATTGTATAATTTTAGCTTTTTGTCAAAAATCAGTTGTTCATGGGTGTGTTGATTAATATCTGGGTCTTCAATTCAATTTCATTTGTTGACCTCTCTGTTTTTATGCCAATACCAAGCTGTTTTCATCACTGTATCTCTGTAGTAGAGCTTGATGTCAGGGTTGGTGATGCTTCTGGAAGTTCCTTTATTATATAGGATTGTTTTGGTTATTCTAGGTTTTTTGTTTTTCCATATGAAGTTGATTATTATTATTTCACCATCTGTGAAGAATTGTGTTGGAATTTTGATGGGGTTTGCATTGAATCTATATTGCTTTTTGTAGGATTGCCATTTTTACTGTGTTGCTCCTACCTATCCAAGAGCATGGGAGATCTTTTCATTTTTTGGTATCTTCTTCAATTTCTTTCTTTAAAGACTTAAAGTTCTTTTCAAATAGGTCTTTTACCTCTTTGGTTTCTGTTACCCAAGGTATCTTATGTTATTTGTGGCTATTGTGAAAAGTGATGTTTCTCTGATTTCCCTTTCAGCTTCTTTATCATTTGTGTATATGCGGGTTACTGGTTTTTTTTATATCCATAATAGTCCTAAGAAATTGAAGTTAAATAGTTACTAACATTCAAATTTTCTACCTTGTTTATTTCCCCATGAGGCTTGTCAACATGTAACAAAATTGATAATGAGGATGATAGCATCACTAATGTAAGCAATGCTTTCCAGAGTAGAAAATGAAAGTAAATTATGTTTTGATTACCAGGAAAACACTAGTTTTATTTCTTCAAAAATTTCAATTATGCTTTAAATAATTATGCTATTTTGATATAACCCTAAATCATAAATAAGATTAATTATAAGTTGAAATTGGCTTTTAATGAACATTCTAACTGGTTTTAGCACTGAGAAAACTATGTCAAATAAACCAGTACAAAGCATTTTTAGAAATTAGAAAGACTTCAGTAAGTTGATGGGAAAATAATGTCTTACTATCATTCATTTTTATTGACTGTGGTTCATTCAAAATCACTAGGGTAATTTATAGTCATCAGCCAAATTAATAGAGATGAATACAACTTATATTACGATATATTGCCAACATTTTCTATTGGTTATCCATATGGTTCATTTGAAGCATACGGGGCTTGTGATTGGTCTGCTTTAAGGACTTGTGCCACATGTACTTTCCTCTGAAGCTTGCTATCAAACCAAGTTATCCATGAATTACTGAAGTTTATTGCCTATTGGGTGGTAATTGTTATTTATAAAATAATTATTTTTTAAATGTTAAAATAAAAATTTCATTCTTAGGAGCTCATGATTTTTTCTCTATTATTACATATAAATTTTTGAATAGTAGTTGACAAAATATTGAGAGCAGTAAAACAATTATAATTAATTAAGAGGACCCAATGTCTAGGTAGCATTGCCTATTATCAGGAAAGAAGGAGACCTAAGAAAAGGCTGAATGAAGACAGACCAGAGACACAGAACCCATAGTGACTCTTCTATGTATAGAGTGGTTCTGGAGTTGCAAGGAAAACAAGATTTTCATTTTATACAACAATGGAAAAGCAAAGACCAAACACCTGGTGTTGGGTAGAAATATAAGCAAGAAGAAGCAGTCATAAAGAACCCATGCTACAGAATGCTGTGCACATCATTTTCCTAACATCTTAAGTAAAGGTTCTAGGACTGCTTGCTTCTAAAATAGCTTGCAATTCTATCCTGTTGTGAATCATGCCCTTTGGAACTGCAAGCTGTGCTTTGTGGGCAGCATGCTGCTCTGTCACAAACCAACACAGTTACTAAATTCCAGCCCTCTTGTAGCTGAAGAGTTATTTTAATGCTTGAGAATTGATTTAAAAAATACTGCAAGTTGGAAAAAAATGAGGATGAGTGTGCTATTTTCAAACTTTCCTCAGGTGATCCTTGACACATTTTTACCTTCAATCAAGGTTTGTTGACCAGTATATCTACTTGACAAATTTAATTTGCCACTCAACGTGTTAGTTACTCTATTTCTATAATTATTTAATACTACATTTTAACTACATCAGTAAAGAAAAATGATGAATAAGAGAAAAATATACATATACACAAGTAAGTCTTATAGACTGAAATTCTTATCTCTATATAATAATAAAAATTATCAACGTACACATAAAACAGAAACCATTCTAGGAGGGAAGTAAAGTTTTAGGAAAAAGTTCACACATAAATGATTTAAAGTCTGTAAAAAGAGATTCAAAAGAAAATAAAAATACAGAAGTAGGGTCAATAAACACGAAAGAAAGTGCGTAACACTCTTGCATGTAAGTTCATGAACATCAAAGAAAGGGGTGGGGAGTTGAAGTCAAATGTGATAATATTATCAAATCTGGAGGGAGTAGAAAAGGAGTAAAAGACAGAAATCTATAATTAAAAGGGAGTCCTGAGTATAAAGACAGATGAGTACAAAGTGAATAAGAAAAAGGGCGGGGCTGTTCAATATGCCACCATGTAAAAGCACTTGCTATGCATACAGAAGGACCTGAGTTTACTCCCCAGAACCCACATACAGGCAAAAGTAAAGAACTAACTCCACAAAGTTTTCCTCTGGCCTCCACGTGCATGGGTACCTGAACTCACTCTCCCTCTCTCTCTCTCTCAACCTCTCTCTCTCTCTCTCTCTCTCTCTCTCACACACACACACACACACACACACACTGCTGTGGGATGATGCTCTTATATACTGTGAAGATTTTTCACTTGTACTAGTTTAGTAAAATGCTGATTGGCCAGTAGCCAGGCAGGAAATATAGGCAGGGTGACCAGACTAGGAGAATTCTGGGAAGAGGAAAGGCAGAGACACAGTTGCCAGTCAGATTAAGAAGAAGCAAAATGAGAATGACTTACTGAGAGAGGGTACCAACCCACGTAAGCAACCAGAGGTAAAAATTATGGGTTAATTTAAGTAGTAAGAGCTAGTTAGTAATAAACCTGAGCAATAGGCCAAACAGTTATAATGAATATAAGCCTCTGTGTGTTTCTTTGGGCCTGAATGGCTGTGGGACTAGGCGGGACGGAAACTTCTGTCTACAACAAACCACACACAATAATATAACAATAATAAAACACCTTAAACATTCATTAAAGATAAATAATCACTAGAAAAATTATAACAAAAATATTTTTAAAAGTTCAATATTGGAGTGTGCTTCTGGTTATATGTCAATTTAATACAAGCTAGACTCATATGGGAAAGAGAACCCTGACAAAATTTCTCCAGCAGATGGACCTGTGGGCAAACATGTAGTGCATTTTCTTGATTGGTGATTGATGTCAGAGATGTCACCCATGGGCTGGTGGTACTAAGTGCTATAAGAAATCAAGTGAGCAAGCCATGAGGAGCAGGGCAACAAGCAGTGTTCTTTAAGATTTCTGCCTGAGTCCTGCCTCCATGTTCCTGATGTTTCTACCCCAACGTATATTGATAAGAGACTGTGTTGTAGATCTGTAAACTGAAATAAACCTGAGTCCATAAAATCTGTTCCTCACCAAGAGTGTCTCTCCTTCCTTGGTCACTATCTAGGGAACACACATACCTCTTTCTTAAGAGGGAAAAATAAATAAAACAAGAAAAGAAACAAACATACCAGATCCTGAGCAATCCCAGGATGTCTCTATGGATAATTTGGATGCTGTTCTGTCTTTCAAGGGAATGTTCCTTTAAAGCAAAAAGTGTTGTCTAAAATGCACCACCCCATTTGCTAACAAGGACCAGAGCACAGACAGCTCTAAAAGCCACATGAAATGCCTTCTCATTTATGTCAGCAGATAGTCCAAATACCTCTAAAGCCAACACTGTCCTCTCCTTGATCCCTGCCTTTCCAATAGGACATTCGACTCTCAGTGTATGTTTTTGTGTTTATCAGGAAATTTTCATTGTTTACCATGTCAAGGTTAATGCCCTCATGAAAACCCAAGGAGATCTGGCCTCTCTGCCCCTGTTCCTGTCCTGTAAGATCACAAGGAAGATGCAGTCATGCAAAAGAAGGAGCTGATGGCACCAGATACCAGATATGCTGACACCTGGGTTTTGGGCTTCTAGTCTTCAGAAAAGTAAGACACTTAAGACTGCTGATTAAGGCACCAAGTTACAGCTGCCAACATTGACAAAGATGAAAATCTAAATAGAACAAACTTCATTCTAAAGAGCAACATTTTAAAAACCCTTCCACGGAAGTCAGAGATGAGGAAAATTCTTGAGCCATTTCCACTGGGTTGTGTCCTGAATTCCAGTTAGAAAATTTTACCCCAAAATAATAGCAAACACCATCAAATTAGAGTTCTTCTTATTTGTTAGCAATATTATTTGAGAATTTTAATTAACAATGTCTAATTAAACCAATTGATATAAGAGCAATATGTTCAATTGACATTAAATTTTATTGAAATTTAAATTTTATATCTGTATAAAGAAACTTGAATATATATGATAAGAAACCATAATTACCCTTTGTAAATTAGGAAATGGATGAGTATTTAATTTGATAATAAAATATAATATACAATTAATCTATATCTTTATTACCTGGGAAGTTGAAATGCTGTATTTTGTTTGAATGAATCACACTATCACATGAATATTTAATTAATATGGAAACTATCCTTCAGAAAATATTCAGATAAGTTTGACTAAAATCTAAAATAAGTAATTTAAAAAACCTTTGTGGGCTTACAACAGCTGAGTTCATTTCTTATTCATTTTTAGATGGTAAAGCAAAATTTAAATTAAGGACTTGTTAGATATCTCAGTGAGTAAAGGTGAGGTCACCAAACCTGCCAACCTGAATTAGGTCCCAAGAACCCAAGTCTATAGAATATGTGGAAGATGAGAAGCAGATAGAAAAGGTTTTCTTGTAACGTCTGCATATATATCATGGACACACACTGACACCATACACACACACGCACACACACACACACAAACACATACTCACATGCAGGCATACAAATACTCATAATGGTAATATATAATGTTTAAATAAAATAAACCAAGAGATTTTGAAAATAGGCACTAATGTGTACATTGATTCTGAAATGTTTAACCAACGAATACCTTCATCTCTCACCCTAAATTAATAACTGATTCTCAGAACACTATAGTAAGTATGAATGCTTAGTCACATCTTCCATTTATTTTTTTCTTGTCTGTTGTCAAAGGATGGGCACTGCTCTCTGTGTTTTGTGTAGCACAGATATAGGAACATGAAAGCACAGATAACAAAATTGGTCCAAATATTATCCATGTGGCTTGCAGCCAAGTGTGTGAGTGGAAAGCTTTTGGAAGTGCTAGCTATAGTTATGGACTGAAGATGTTTTTATTTAGCCAGAATCTGCTGGTGGAATCTGATCTTTGTGCTGAAAAAAATCAATGGTGCTAATAACCTTGAAACAAAGTTTATTTTTTTCTTCTTCTTTTTCTGAAAATTGTTTCCTATGCTTACCAATTGTAGCCATTGATGATACAACTCTCCCTTCCTGCAAAGAGAGAGGATATTTATTTTCTTCATTGGATGGGCTCCAATATACCAGCTATAATTGTTTCTGCCTTTAGTCTCCTTCATCTATGTTGAAAAGCACTGCCTCGAAACAATAAAGTGTTGAATAGCTGCTGCAGTCTTGTGTTTTCATTTTCCAAAGGCAGTTTGGAGTAACAACCTTGTAACATTGTTTTTGTTCTTGTTTGGAACTGATTGTCACAGGCTTGGATACAAAATAACTATAACTGGTAGCAAAAAAAATTATCCAATACTCCAATAACAAAACTGAGGGAGGGATCATTACCAATCTCTCTGGTACCTTAGGAGATAGCAAGAAGATAGTCTCTTGCAAAAAAAAAAAAAAAAAAAAATCTACCAGATCCAGTGCAATCCTAGGATATCATCAGGAATGATCTGGATGCTCATCTGTCTTTCAAGGGAAAGTTCCTCTAAAGCAAAACAGCACTTGGGATGGTAGTCCCATCCATCTCTCAAGGTCTAAAGCCTTTTCCCAGCATAATTAATCTTGTAGGAAATCCCTATGGAGCAAGATTCAGAACCATTCTGACTTCACTGAGGTCCTAAGCCAGCTCTAGAATGTCACTTGAAGATATCTTGCATTAAATTATCTGGTAGTTTTTACAGCTAAAGACACTGAACTGACATCATTGAGAATTTTATAGTTCTTATTTTTCTGTTAATACCAAAATACTCAAAAAAGGTTTTATTTGTAAGTATTATTCCCTGTGTTACTTTTATTTGAACTTCTTTTATTTCTCTAGCAATTTTAGTAACCAAATGTTTTCTTCATGTATTTTGTTCAGTTGGACAAATACCTGGCATAAACCCAAAGAACCAAAGTTCCTCCATTTTGTCCTCTGCTTCCATCTTGTGTCTTATGTAAGCTATTTCCTGTAAAACATTACAGTCCTCAGAAATGGCTAGGGGCAAAATTAACAGGGTAGCCATCTGGAAAGTACAGATAACCATAGAATGTCCCCACTCAAAGGTCAGTAGATAAGAAAACTTGACAAGCAACAGGAGAGGTTCAAAAATAAAATTTTTGAAAAGTCCCTACACTCAAGCCAATCATGATTGAACCTGTCACCCTACACCCTGCTAATATAACTTTTCTGGGTTTTGCTTTTAAATAATGCCCTCTAGAAGGGCTGGGTACCTCCTTTTGCCACTGCTGCGCCAGTTGCTTTGACAATGTCCTTGCCAGCTTGTATTGTGCACACAATAAACCTTGCTTTTTGCATTTTAGTGATTCAATCTCCCTGGTGGTCTTTTGGGGTCCCCACAAACCGGGCAAAGCAAAATCCAGCACTTCTTAAAAGTGAAAATCTTGCTGAATGAAGTATGCAGTAGAGAGGGAGAAGCATTTCAAATTGTCATGAGACATACATTTCTCAGATTTGAGAGAAGAAATCTTGTAAGCAAGATAAAAATAAGATAAAATTTTAAATTTTGCAATTGATAAATAGTTAAATGCAAAATAAAAGGAAACATAGGTTCAGATCAGGAATTATCTTGGGCATATCTCTCTACTTAATGTTTTATGTGCAAGGAGGAAAAATTTAAAGGCAATAATCTTTAAAAAGTTGAAAAAGCCAGTGATGTTTTGATGCTGCTTAATTTATTCATAATGCATTTCCCAATGGCTCTGGCAAACTAGTGGAAAGTGAAACCTGTGCCTGTACAGTAATGCGGGCATTAAAGAAGAGGCCCAGTTCTAAGGCAGGAGATCAGTCTTAGGAAAAGGGAAATCTAGACCAGAAAGACCCAAAAACCTTTTTATCATAGACCACTGCATCTCTCACACTGCTTGGTGTATTCAGGACATTTATGTAAAACTGTGGAATGTTGAGAACTGTAAATTAAACATATGGGGGTGGGGATAAAGGTGGGGGTAGGAGGGTGGAGGAAGTGGAGAAGGGGAAAGAGAAGGGAGAAGGGAAGGACTCGGGAGAGCTTGGGGGAGTGGGAGGGTGGAGATGAAGGAAAGGTGGATATTGGAGAAGGGAATAAGATATCTACATTATTGGAATCATTTTAGGACTGGCAAGATACTTAGCTGTAGAGGAGATCCCAAGTGCCCACAGTGATGTCCCCAGCTAGGTCCTTGGGCAGCATAGGAGAGGGTGCCGGAACTAGCATTGCCCCATAGTCACACTGATGAATATCTTCATCACCACCATAGAAATTTTGTCCGATGGATGGAGATAGAGACAGAGACCCACATTCACATCAGAGTAATGGATTGAGCTCCCAAGGTCCAGTCGAAGAGCAGAAGGTGGGAGAAGATGAGCAAGAAAGTTAGGACCCTGAGGGGCTGGTCCACCCACTGAGACAGTGTGCCTGATCTAATGGGAGCTCGCCAAATCCAGCTGGACCGGGACTGAACGAACATATGATCAAACTGGACTCTCTAAATGTGGCTGCCGATGGGGGCAGACTGAGAAGCCATCAACAATGTCACTAGGACCTATCTCTTCTGCATGTATTATCTTTTTGGGTACTTAGTCTATTTGGATGCACACCTTCCTAGGCCGGGATGGAGCAGGAGGGCCTTGGACTTCCCACAGGGCAGGGCACCATGCCCTCTTTTAAGGAAGCAGCGGGATGGAGGGGGGGGGCTGAAGTGGACTGGGAGAAAGCGAGGAAATGTAAATTTTTTTTGAATGGAAAAAAATAAAAGAACATGGATGCTCTAAAAATAATTTATTGTTTTTTAACTTTTAGTATTTATATAAGAGTGATAGATCAGGAAATCATAATTGCATTGGGTGCTAGCTCAGATTCAGAAACTCCAGGAATCAGCATTGTAAATTAACTCTTCAAGTAATACACAGAGAGCTGCTGTGCTTCCCCCACTAACAATGGAGAGCATCTGTTTATCTGCATTGAAAAGGCCATCTGGACTTTCACCAAACACCTGCTGTCATGATTGCCAAGTAGCTGGCTCTTCCAGACTTGTTGGATTTCTTCCTGTTGGACATAGCTGAGAATAGATCCCTGGTGTCTACTCAAGTCTAATGGGTATTTTTCTTTTGTGGATTTGCTTAGTAATGGTTGACTTTAAACTCAATTTGCTAATAGGTTCTCATTACTTTTATGTCTGCTGATCTTTGTATATCTTCAAAGAAAAAAATCTGACATCAAGGTAGATGTCTATTTTGCCTTGTAGCCTCTTGATGGCTCCAGTTTCTCCTTCCATCCATACAAGCACTTGATAAAGAAGTGTTGTTATTGCTTTATATAACAAGACTTACAGTTGAGCATGCTGCCTTGATTTTCCTTATTTTTCTGCCGTATTCACTAGGCCTTATGTCTATTCAAAATGTCGTGAATGTTTTATGCTTATGTTTTTGAATGGAATTAGAATATATGCTGAAGTTTTTCTATATGTAATGGCTAAAAGTATAATATTATGCAGAGATATATAAATATTAGTTTTCAATTAATATTATTTGATTTTTCTCACTCACTTAAAAATTTTGATTGAATAGCTAATATGTATTATTTCTTTTGTTAGAATAGAGGAAAATTAAACTCAGTATAATAAAACATCAGTTCTTAACTTAGTAAATTTATGGAATGAGCTATATAGGAATTACTTTATAGGAAATCAATTTATTACCAAAATATTTATAAATGTTGGAATATGTTTTTCAAAAATCATAGAAACCATGACAAACATTAGACATGTATTTAGAAAAGATATAAGTTTATAAGACAGCTAGAATTTATTAAATTATTAATTTTGGTGAATTTACAGGGAAAATTTCATTTGAACTACTTATTTCGGTGAAATGAGAAATTCTTGAAAAACAGCAGAATATTTATACGGTTCTATTTTTCTTTGCTCATATAAACAGTCAGCACATTTGTAACCTTGCTCAGGGCAAACAACGTACAGAAAATTGTTTTTACTGCAAATGATTGTGCATTCAGTGGCCTTTTCAATAATTCATGCATGTATTTAATATTCATTCATTGCCTATTTGAATCTTCACCTGTTTATTCATATCCAGTATGAAGTAGTGAAGAAAACCCACAGTTTTTTGTCATTAGAAAATTTCAGGTTTTGAAAAGGGGATGGATATTAACCCACCAATAATACAAAGTGTTTACAAATTCCAAAATATATGCAAACATTAAAAATCCGATCTCAAGATTTTTAACAGATTTTAGACTCAATTCACTATTTTTCTTCAATGTATCAAGATTCCAAAGATTATGACTGTACAACAACACATTTTCTCTCTCCTGCTATTATTGTGAAAAATTGACCTTGATTTCCATATAGACTAAACTTGATCTTTGTCACAATGGAGGACAAATTTCCCAAGCAATGGAAATAGAAGGGAATGTTTACAATCAGATGCCAGAATTGGCACTGCTCAGATATGTGATACCTCTGAAGGACTGTTTGAAAACACAAAAGTGTTAATTTTCTTCTAGGCACCAAGACAAAAGAGATGAAGCGAAACAGACTAGGGAAGGTGTGTGTGTGTGTGTGTGTGTGTGTGTGTGTGTGTGTGTGTGTGTGTGTGTGTGTGTGTTTGTGTGTTAGGTCTAGTTTCTGATCAACTGTGCTGGCTGCTCCAGAACATGAAGAGAACACATTTGGGGAAACAATTATTAATACAGTTTAATTTTGAAAGACTAAAATGGAAAGTCGTTTTGTCTGAAAGATAAGTGAATAATTTTTCCACCACAGTGAAATTTCAAAAAGGACTTATTTCATGAAAAATAAAGAACTACATTAAACTAATTTCAAATATCTCAGATATAAATAATAAAGCAGAACCTTAGTTTTATAGTGCATTCATTATTAAGAAATCTATGATTGTTTAAGTTAAGCTACAATCAACACCCTTTGTAATCTTCAGTTTCTCAAATGGTATGCATACTGAACCTCTGAAGGGAGTTCAGATATAGGCTATGATGCAAAGTGTGGACTCTTACACTATAAATTCTTAAATTATTTGTAATTACTGACCTTTATTCATGATCACAGTTAATGGGGGCATAACTCAGCAAAACAGAAATCAGAATAAAATTACTAAGAAAATAAGTTAGGCCAGTACTATCATGGACTGAGTCTGTAAAGCAAGGCTGTATAAGGTAGAAATAGCCAAAAAAGAGCAAGTTTCCTCTCCATTAGCTGCTCAGGGGTCCCAGAAAAAAATGAACTGTCATTTCTGGACCAATCTATAAAGTAGAAGAGAAAGTAGTTTCCTTGAAACTAACTAAACTACATGACAAGGTAAAAAGTCATTATCCCACAACCTGTTTATAGTTTTCAGACTGAATTCTTTTTCCTTTCAGTGTATCAAGATTCCAGAAACCATTACCATACAAAAACACAACTTTTCACTTATTCCTGATTTTTAATGTAGAAAATTAGCCTTGATTGTCCTTGGTTTTCATATAGACTGATCATGTCTATTGTCCCTCAAGAGAACAAATTTGCTAAACAACAGAAATCAGTTGTCCTGAAAAGATGGGTAAGAGATAAGAAATAAGCAACTTTCTGATTTATTATAGGAGACGGATCATTTGTAAGTGTGAAAACTCCATTTTTATAAACCACCCTGTGTCACCTGGTGTTCTGCTATTGTTTATTTCCAGTGAATACTAAGCTCACATACTGTATTCTGGTGAGCCTAGCATGATCTTGCAATTTTACCTAAACCACTGGGAAAGGAAATAGTGCTAATCAGGAAAATACTTTCACCTTTCTGCCTCAGTAATGAAGTGTTTATTGGACAGGGTTAATTTAATCAAGTCCCAGTGATTTAGCAAAGGCAGTATGTGGAATGTATTTCTTAATATTTCTCTATGAAACTTAATTTATAAATTTTAAAAAACCGAGGTTCCAGCTAGTTATGTTTTTAATTGAAAGTTTGCATCATACAAAATGGAATGGCAAAGAAATCATTGCTGAAGAGGTCATTCCCATGTGCACACAGCTGTCCCTGAATGGATAAACAAACATGAAGAGGACCACGGAGACTTCTAGCCGTCAATGTTTAGAGAAAACTGGAAGTACAGACGAGGCAAGGGAAATATCCAACAATTTTGTCATACTTTATCAAGACAGTCTATTATGGTTCAATAATTACAAGCATCGATTCAAAACTAAAGCATAAGGTGTTGACTTTAGATATTATGGTGAAATCTTCCAAACATATATCCACGGCGCTGACCTTCATCCTGAACTTCAGACTTCATCTCATTGAGTCTTCTCCTGTCAACAAGACTCTAGCAAGACAGACTGTTTGCTAACCTCCACATAGTCTCAGAGTAACAATTCTACCTTTTAAGTAATTTTGTACAATTTCTTAAGTTTACTCAAGTGTCTGCTACATATTCACTAAGAGAACAGTTACCATTACAAGCCAAACTCTCCACATCCACACTTACTAATTCCCTCTAGCAGATCTATTATGGCTGTCTTTTCACTTTCCCACTTATGGTAACTTTTGAAGGAGAGGGAGGCTCCCTGTTTTATTTGATAGCTTCGTAGGTATAGTGAATGAAGTGCTTAGAATACCTTCCAAGGCTCTGCAAACATTTGGAAGCAATGTGACAAGAATGTGTCTAAGTTCTGACTAAAGATCAGAACAGAAGCAAGCTTTGTAACAGATGAAGTTCAGCAGACTTCGAAAAATGTTAGCTCCCCCACTTACTTAGAACATAGAATTTTCATTAAAGAACTTGAATAGGAGGGGTCTATCTATAAGTGCAGTAACTAGAGGTATTATCCATGACACACATGAATAATACAAGAGCTGCTACTGAGATTAAGTGTAGGAGGAATGTTCAGTTCTACCAACGTGCTCCCAAATAACTACACACAGACTTATTATTAGTTATAGATGCTCAGCTGATAGCTTAAGCTTGTTTCTAAATAGCTTTTTTTAATTTTTTTATTTTATGTTTTTAAAACAACCTTTGTTCATTTTACCTACCAATCAGAGTTCCATCTCCCTCTTCTCCTCTCGTTCCCCCCACCTTCCCTTCATCCCATTCCCCATCTATTCCTCAGAGAGGGTGAGGCTTCCCATGGGGAGTCAACAAAGTCTGTCCCATCACTTGAGGCAGGACCAAGGCTCTCCTCCTTGTATCTAGGCTGAGCAAGGTATCCCTCCATAGGGAATGGGCTCCAAAAAGGTATGAACTAGCTCTTATAACTTACGTTAACCAATTTCTCTTAATTTACTTGGATCCACATGACTCATTGCTTGGTACTCATTGCTTCCTGTACAACTATCTGGGAACTCCACCTCTCTTCATCCCAGAGAGTTCTCTCCTTGTCCACAAATCTCACCTAACTTCTTCCTGTCCAGCTACAGCTCTTTATTTAAACCAATGAGAGGAACACATCTTTACAGTGTACAAAAAGCATCTTCCACCACAACGAATAGAGAAGTTTAATCCACAATATTTTGCTTCTTTCATATGGGAGATGGAAATTTGGAATATAAATGTAAAGGTCTTTGTTTCATTGAAGGAATGCCAGCAATAATTTTAAAGACATGGAGCTTTTGTAGATAGAAGGTGAAACACATTTGTTCTGCCTGAGAACGCAGTGTCTACCCTTTGCTGATTTAGATACAAGGCCCATCGCCATGGGATGGCAGTATCCTCAGTAGGAGACTGATATGAGTTCAACTGTGGCTGCAATCCACTCAGAAAATGCAGAAGCCAAATTTCATAGTTCAACAAGAAATCCTTTTACCTTCAAAATGGCTGAAGTTCTTCAGGGACACCAATAGTTATATAATGTATTAGGAATAAAGTAAATAATTAACACACATCCATAGATCTAGACTGTTTTGAATAATTTTTCAGTGAGTTATTTAAACATTTGTATGGTTTTTATTTACCTACTTCATCTGAACAGATAATTTGGTGCTAAATCATCTTGAAATTAGTAGGAATGTTTACATTTAAGCATGATGATGACAGTTCATGGTGGTATAAACAAGGCAGTAGAGAAATTTTTTTTCATAAAGAACTACATGAGTCCAAAGAGATAATTTGAACCTTGAAATATTGCAATGAAAATTAGATTAGGATGTGTGGGAAACCTCCATGGAAGCACAGTTACTAGTTTTCTTTCTTAGAGTTACACAAGCCCCTGTTTGAGAAGTAAAAGAAGAGGTGAAATTGAGAATGTGTCTGTTTCTTATGATATAATCATGTCATAACTTCCATCCAATTATCTGCATGCACCATATGCTCAAGTTAATTTTCTCACATCCCATATTCAATTCTCCAGTCCTGCTGTCTTCTGGGCTCTCTTTCACATTTGGATGCATAGCTGCCCTCTTAACCTTTGGTTTCATATTACTTCTGAGGAACTTTAATTTCATGTTTTAAATTTCCACCAAGAGAAAAAATGAGGTGTCATCATGCATGGCGCTGGCCAGAGGGAATGAATATACTGTGTAGATAGCAGGTGCTTTTCAGAAATTTCATGACTATCAGGATTCCTCCAGTGTCACATTCCAATCATCTCCTAGACTTGTGCTGTGGTACATTAGCACAAAAGATATTAGCTTCTTGACAAGTTTTTTTTAAGTGGAAAAATAAGATCAGATGATGCATGCATTTATGTGAAGAATGTTAGGGAAAATAGATTACCACAATGGAAGCAAAAAACAAAACGAAACCCACTTTTTTCATTATTCTCAAATTCTGTCATTACTCTCAAATGAGATGTGATTTGTTCATGTTCCCAAGAGAAGGATGTGTCTGTCTTTCAGTAGCAAATGAACTTGAATTTTAAGATAAATATATAAAACCAGAATTTGGAAATAAATGTGTGAAAGGAAATTTCTGTTCACCAAGAGTGTATTACCAATCCCCTCTGTGCTGTGGCTTTTCCATCAAAAAGGCGCCAACGTTCATTATGCATGAAGAGATAGCCAGGCCCATAGAAGTTGATGAAATGACTTTGACATCTCAGATGGAGCATATTTATGGATAAGATATTGTTCATAATAGATAAAAAGACTAGTTCTCATGAGTAGTGGAGAAACACCGATCTAGACATCTCAATTCTCCTTGCCCCCTTATTCTGCAGCTACTGTGAGTACCTCACATTTCTGTATCACCGAGAAGCAAATACATAAAAGGTTCACTCCAATGTCAGAAACTTCCTTTTCCGTACACTTTTACTTCCCACTAAGCACAGTAGGATTAGAACTCTGAAAATATATATGCCCCAGAATCACTGCTTTAATTAGGCATATTTGTGCATAATTATAACAAATAAAATATGAGTAAATGTCATTCACCTGGCATGAATATGCTTGTTTTTGTTTTTGGTGTGACATGGTTATTAAAAGAAGTGCTTTGCTTTGTTTATTATTCAGCCTCTCTGATAGCTTGTTCTGTTGGTTCTCAAGTTTGAATACACATTCTAAGGGGACATCTATTGGAAGTCATGGAATAAGACTAGTTCACCCTGATTTGTAATCCATTTATTTGAAAATTAAAACAGAAGTTTTGTAGCTAATGTACATACTTCAAGCAAAGGTGTTGATTATTGGATATGCAAATCTACAACCTTTGAGAAGTTGCAAATGACCTAGTTCTCCATTAACAAATAATCAGTATCTTTGAGTGATTATAGTATATGGGATATAAACAGTGTACACTGAATTTAGTAATTTAGAAGGGTACAATGTAAAATATATTATTATGGCTTTAATATAACAGAGAAAACTTGAGCAATCTTACAAGGGTCCTAAATGGTATATCTTGCATTCATATCAACATAGATTGGAATGGCCGTCATGGTATGCTATGCTGGCTATGCCTGTAAAATACTAGAAAGTATCTAGGTCTACAGCAGTACAGCAGTGCTTAATAAAATGCTCCTTGCTCTCTGCTCTTTGAAAATTATTGACTCTTGACACGATGTTCTATCCAAGACAAACTAGGGTGACTTCCTCTCTCTGAGCAGGTCAGGACTAATGTTAGAGTTAAGGCACTGTTGAAATGCTGAAATTGCTTTGATTTCTACCATAAATGCTTTATGTTTATAGTGTAAACATTCTTTGTGACATTCATTTTCCTACAAACAAGACATTGAAGATGAAGAAACTGATTTCCTAATTAGCAACAATAGAAATCTCTCTGTGTCTATTCCCTCCTATGGTGTGTGTGTGTGTGTGTGTGTGTGTGTGTGTGTGTGTGTGTGTGCTGCATTTATAAGGAACAAAGAAACTAGGTCTAATAGTCAGAAAGACCTCTGTTTTACCTAACACCACATGCCATGATATCTTCACAGTTGTGTTGTAACAGCGATGTAAATGATATGAGCTGTTAGGTTGTTAGACCAGGCTTCAGAACAGCAATGTCAGTCAGGGATATTGCAAGCAGTATATATTGGAATCCAAGCATGGAATAATCAAGTAACTTTGAAGAAAAAAAAGAATATTTTCTTTGGTCGAATGTCTACCATGACTCACGGCAAAACATAGCCGGTAAAATACATAAGCCTTATTTTTTCTTTCTATCTTTCTTTCTTTCTTCATTCCTTTCTTCCTTCCTTTTTCTTTTCTTTCTTTTTTGTTGTAGATGATGATTCCCACAGAGATTCATAACTAGACAATATGCAGAGAATGAGAGACATTGAAGCACTCAGTCCTACATGGGATGTCTTATTCAAAACCTTCCCACTAGGCTTGAGGATCTATGTAGAAGATGATGCAGAAAGGTTTCCAGAACCAAAGGTGGTAGATTGAAAAAATGAAAATGAAATTTATGCCCTGGCAATGCTGAAGCATGAATGGGCAGCCCATATATGGCGGTTGTGTTGAACTTGTCCATATTGAGTTTCATGGTCCAAGTTGATGAGGACGACTGATCAGGTCTCTTCCACAAGAGGGCACCAGATCTCATTACAGATGGTTGTGAGCCACTGTGTGGTGTCTGGGAATTGAACTCAGGACCTTTGAAAGAGCAGTCAGTGAGTGCTCTTAATCACTGAACCAAGGTGGATTAATTCAAGGAAACTCTATTTTCTAGTCACACCTGGACTGATACACAAATGAACTAATAGAAACAATGATAAGCAAGTCCAAGTCCTACACAGGACACAGGTCCAAATCAGATAAAATTCCAGCACTGAAAAGGGGAAGTAGTCCCACCCTTATCCAAGATGCTATATGCAAAAAATAGCTGATAGAAATGGAAAAATTGTTTTTCCTCTAAGCTTAACTAAGACCCAAAGTCACAGATGGGCCTCTTATTAAGTGTGATTATGGTCCCTAAGGAGAAATTTGGTCTTGGTAAATTGTCACATGCAGATTGAAATTATGTAGCCACAAAGTAAAGAACTGTGAACAGGGACAACACATTCTTTCTCAGAGAATCCACAGGGAACATACAGATCTTTATATGTAGATTTTTATAACACACTAGCTGTCCTTTTTCTAAAAACAAATTCTCACACTGATAATACACTAAGATGGCTCACATGTTTAAAAACTTAATTCCAAGCTTGGTGTGGGAAGTCCTTCTGTCTATGTTTTGCTTTTAGTGGTTAATGAATAAAGCTGTTTTCAGCAAATGGCTTAACAGAGTAAAGTCAGGCAGGAGTTCCAAGCAGATAGAGGAGGAGAGAGTAGGCAGAGTCAGTGAGCAGCCATGTAGCCGCTGCCAGAGATAAATGCACCAGAACCATGTGGTGATACACAAATTACTAGAAATGGGTTAATTTAAGTTATAAGAGCTAGCTAACAATACACTTAAACTATTGGCCAAACAGTGTTACAAATAATACAGTTTCTCTGTGATTATTTTGAGTCAGGGCTGCGAGAGATGAACTAGCAGCCTACCCCAACATGAGCTAAATATATCTATATACACACACATGTGTACATATACACACATATACATTAACATGTTTGTGTATAATGTGTGTGTATGAAAGCATACACATGGATATATTAGTACATACATACAAACAATTACGAACATGTAAAAGAGATGGTTTTTCATTGTAGTGTCCTATTGCTAGTTGTGATCATCTTTGTTCCTTGTAGCATCCAAAAGCTGCAAGCCTTTTATGTAAGATAGCATTGCAACATGTAACATCGTATCTTAAGCAAACATTCATTTGTGGCAAGTCAATATCACAAATGAAATATTGTCTGAGGAGAAGGAAAATCAATATCTACCTTTAGGGTCACTGAATTTTGATAAGAATTTTCTGCACACATCAATATACTACCAAAAAGATATGAATTGCACACTTTTCTTCTTTACAGTCTCTCTCTAGGAAACTGCTTGCATTCACAGACAAGCACAAACATGAACGTTTGAGCACACACACATCCATTTATGAACACACACTTTTCTTTTTAGAGGACCAGTCTAAGTTTTTGTTGCTACTGTTCATTTTATTTTAATTAAACAAATCTAAACTATTAACATTATTGTAAGGATATAGATACAAGTAAAACATCTGGACACAGTTGTATAATTAGAGCTGTCATAAATCATATTCTGTTTTGATATTTGAGCTATATGCTATTTATTTTAAAGAGGTTAAAGCAGTGCTCTATAAGGGAAAGGTTCAAAATGCTAATGAAAACAAATAATAAAAAACAGTGTTCTTAAAACACTGTTTACCTCACTTTCTTTTGGTTTTAGGCTACTGGTCTGGGGAATGAGTATTTTTTTGACTGTATTCAAATGATCTCTAATGTTTTCTATTAACACTTTTTCCACTTATTAAAAATGAAACACAGTTTTAGAGACAAGAAATCCTTGGAAAGGTTGTTTTAAATAAGTATCTGTGTGCCTCCAAGTTATAAGATAATCTCTGTGGTGGTTTGAGAGAAAATGGTCCCCAATGGGGAGAGGCAAGTTTAAGATGTGTGGTCTTTTTGGAACAGTTGTGGCCTTGTTAGAGGAAGTGTTTTTTTTAAGGCAGGGGCATGGGGTGGCTGGGTTTTGCTCAAGCTTAAGTGTCAGTCTCAATCCACTTCCTGTTGCCTTCTGATCAAGATGTAGCCAGCACCATGTCTGCCTGCATGCTGCCATGTTCCTGCCATGATGATAATGAAGTGAACCTCTGAACTGTAAGCAAGACAGAGGGCTATTTCAATTAAATGCTTTTCTTATAAGAGTTGCCACGGTTAGGGTGTCTCTTCACAACAATAAAAATCCTGCTGTCTTCTGATCAAGATGTAGCCAGCACCATGTCTGCCTGCATGCTGCCATGTTCCTGCCATGATGATAATGAAGTGAACCTCTGAAATGTAAGAGGGCTATTTCAATTAAATGCTTTCCTTAAAAGAGTTGCCACGGTTAGGGTGTCTCTTCACAAGAATAAAAATCCTGCTGTCTTCTGATCAAGATGTAACCAGCATCATGTCTGCTTGCATGCTGCCATGTTTTCTACTATGAAGATAATGAGCTGAACCTCTGAACTGTAAGCAAGACACCTTAATTAAGTGTTTTATAAGAGTTGCTGTGGTCATGTGTGCCCACACAGGAATTGAAACCCTAAAACAGTCTCTAGTGTTCTACATTAATGGCCTTAGGAATATAGAAATCCTGAATAATTATCTTATTCATTCGCTTACATTGATCAACACTCCTTGGAACTTCAGCTACTGACAATTTACTTGCCCTATGATCCCAATTTTCAAATGCTTTGTCCATTTTGTTCTCTTTGAACACTTTCAAATATTTACATGCTTTTTCCACAAAATGTCTGAAATATTAGACTGAGAAAACAATGGGCATCATGCAGTAAAGCAGAGTCTGTGTAAGGTCTGATCAACTGAACATGCTCCTTCAACAAGGACTCTCAGTTTTCCTGCAAAGTCTATGACTTAGCAGCAGGTCTGAAAACAATTTCCATCAGCAGCTTGTGACATTCTAACCCAGACTCATGCTTTATTATGACCAAAGCCTTTGTCTTAATCCTAGTTGCTTGTAGATTTTTACCATGGAAATAAAACACCATATATAAACACAGCAATATAAAATCGCTTTATTCATCTCCACTGACAAACGTAGTGAAATCTGCTAGAAAGGCAAACATTTTTTTGAGTTAGACTGCTTGGATCTCAGATGAAATAGCTAACTTTAGATGCATGTACTATGACTTTGACTTCTATTAGGTGATAAATTTTGCTAAGTGGTGTATGGGGCAAAATTAAAGCAGGATCCTTACCATGATATACTCATTATATTTTGTACTTGGAACAATCATGTATGTGTTGAAATGCAGAAGTCTTTCATCAGACATTTTCCAATTTTGTGGCATACAGGCTTTTGCAGTAAGACCTAATGATTCTCTGAATTTCCTCAGTGTCTGTTGTTATGTCCCCCTTTTCATTCCTGATCTTGTTAATATGAATATTCTCTCTTTGCCTTTTGATTAGTTTGGATAGGGGTTTGTCGATCTTGTTGATTTTCTCAAGGAACCAGCTCTTTGTTTCATTGATTCTTTGGAATAGCAAGGCAAACCCAAAGAAAATCATATATAGATCTTCTTGGAAATTGGAAGCAAACAAGATTTCCAGGCAAAAGGTGGGAATACGGGGGTGGGGATAGAGGTGGGG
>PVIU01014328.1:5105-52179 GCA_004026605.1 Ondatra zibethicus
AATGGAAAAAAATAAAAGAATATGGAAAAAAAGAAATAAAATGAATAATTGCTATTATGTTTTATAGTATTTCTACTTGGAAGTTTGTCTTCTTTAACCTCTTGTGTATATAAAAACTGAATTTAATGCTCAATCATGATATAAAATCATAATAAATTTAATACACAAGAAGTAATGACTTTAATAAAGTAAGGTGTAAATACTGAAAAGTGATTATTAATTTAAAATTAAACACATAAAATTTTCAAAGTTTATGAAAATCAGCATTTTACATATTTTCAATTTCCTTTACAGTTTTGTTTTCTAGTCCATGAACTATGGAGTTTTCCTTTTTACTATTTATTATCATTTTCCATTTATATTTCATATACAAGTTCTAAGTAAACTTTCTTAAAAGTAATATTTTTAAAATTATTTTTATTTGAAATTTATTCTAATATCCTCTACATTGAATATAATCATTTCCGATTAGTCCTAAGGTTTAGTCTTAAAATTTTGTGAGCATTAATTGCTTGATATTGATTTGAAAGTTTTCTTCAAATATTAAAATTATTATTAATAGTATTTTTACCAAACCAAAAATACCAATAAAATGCTAAAGATCCCTGGAAAGTTTAAAATATTCATATTATTCTCTATAGATTTTTCAATTTTAGATTTATGAATTTAGAAACTCTGGTATTATGCTATAACATGTCTTTAGTGTGATTTATTGCAAAGCGAAATCTTTAACTCAACCATCTGCACTTAATTCAGGATATAGCCCATTAAAGAAACATATAGGGATGTTGATACATTGTAGTACTTTTACATAACTAGTCATTACATTCTGTATTATCACATCCCCTTTTTTGCTGTACAGATAGCAATAATCTACTCACCAGATATGTTGTATTATATCTGTCAGCATTTGTTACTACGTCTGCATGAAACAATTGTTTTTACAAATTACAAAATAAATACATCATTGGTAATAAAACTTCTACAGATTTCTGTTTATATATGATTAATACTTCTTTTTGCAGATTGGATTAAAGCATCTATGTTTCCCAAACTACTTTCTTAGAGAAGATACGATTTTTTTTAAATCTCAGAGTTTTCTTTCAAGTAAAATTTTTACCTATTTTTAGATCTTATGTAACTACTAAATAAACACGAAAACTCTAGTAATGAGAAGGTCTTACGATATTTTCTTAATGAATAGATTTACAGATAAAACAATGCCTAGTGGTTTTATATTCATCTGTATGGTGGAAATTTATCCTAAGGAAGCAGGAGTTATAAAGATATTTAATAGTGTTTCACATCTAGCAAGCACTTTTATCCTCTGCTGCAACTAGTGAATAAAACACTTTCTTAACTCTAATGTCTATGTTCATGCCTAGAATTTGCAGGAATGAAGTACTTCTTTTGGTTCTTATATTAAATTTGTATTTAATTTGTAGCATCTAGAGAGTTTCCTTTGCACAGTAGAGGGTATTTAACAATGCAGACACTACATCATTAATTTATTTCCTGGAATATATAAATATAGATTTCTTATCCATTAGTTGGAAATCAAGTACTTTACTATGTTACATCCTTTCTGTAATCAGATTCAACTTCAAAATCCCAAAAGCTATATTCAGTTATTTACTTACTCTTTATTTCCTACTGACTTGGTAAATTTTGAGTTATGATAAACACATCTTACTATTTTATTTCTATAATTGTTAAAAAATGTGTTGTGACTAAGTAGGATTACTTTCACCAGGAAACTGTTTGTATGTACAAAAATATAATGAATGTATATCATCAAACTATGCAAAATTTGTCATTTTTTAAGTTAGTATACTTTCTGCAATGATTTATGAAACCTAACAAACTCATAAAATATCCTGGTACTGATTATGTTTTTAAACACTTTAATCCATCACTCTCATGATACAGATATTCAATATTATTCAAGAGTTTTTGAATGGCATATGGGTTTATGCTAAAAATTTCCAAGGGATTAATTGTGCCCTAAGTATCTGTTTACTCTTCTTTTGTATTTTTCTTAAACTAAAATATTGATAAATTAAAATTAAACTAAAATATTGATAAAATTACTAAATTACAAAGCTTCTGAAAATCAGGAAACAACACTCATGGTGGCATAAGAGAAAAGATAATTAACCCTGAGACATGAAATATCTAATCATTACTTATAAGATTATAAGTCAATTTCTGCATGAAGTAAGTTAGGACCAGTCAGCCCTTTCTTCCCATAACACTAACAACCCTTGTATAACTTACCCCTGGAACAATAAAGTAAGCTTCTGCAGCTGATCCCGGAAGTTCTCTCAGTCATCCTTGCCATCTGAACTCTGCTTTCTGCTTTTACTCCCTTTGCCCCTGTGGCCAATGGTCAATGACCCCCAAGGATATGAACGCCCAAAATCAATAAATGAGCAAATGACTTGAGGGAGAACTTTGAAAAGCAGGTGCACAAATGGCCAATGAATATTTGTAAAAATATACAGTATATATCATAGAAATGTAAATTAACATGATAAGGTTTGTATCTCATGCATATTAGAATACCTTTCATCAGCAAAATAAAATAATAAAAAGGTGCTGGTGAGGATACCAGGAAAAAACTCTCCCTTACTCTTTATGGGAGTACAAACTGGTACCATCCCTGCAGAAATTATTATGGAATTTCCTTTAAAAGTCTAATTTAAAATGGGTGAGTATTTTATGACCCACAGACAGTAGTGCTGGACATACAACCGAAGTTTACTGCTACACAGATATTAGCTTAACTACGTTTCTTGCATTTAAGTCACAATAACAAGAAAATGGAATCAACTGAGCTATCAACAAATGAATGGACAAAGAATATATGGTACATATATACAATGTAATTTTATTCAGCTTTAAAGAAAAATCAAATGCAATGAATTATTAAGAATATTTGTAAACATGTATACACACACAGACACACACACATACACAGACACACACACACACATATATATATATATGTGTGTGTTCATGAGGCATAGGGATCAGAGTAGAGGAAACAACTCTTGACAAAAGAAAGGGTAATAGAACACCTGTGAGATTGAAGTCGCAAGGGGACTACTAAAGTTGTAAGAAGACAAGTGGAGATCGTGGGATGAACAGGTTGGCAGACTAAGATCAACACAGACAGTTTTATACAAAATGCCATAATGAGCCTCACCACATTTTATGTAAATTAAAAGTATAAATAAATACAAGTAATATCTACTTTTAAACCAGTGTTGAATTTCATGCAATATTAAAAATCTGAATTTATTTACATTCTTATGTTTGCTGTTAATCATAAATCTTCATGGTATCCTCTTGATAGGAGCCTGGTATAATAAAAATTTTGAATAAGAAGAAGAATTGAGTACTTCCTCCATGATCTGCTCCTGGGCCTTCCCTACCATACAGAATTGTACTCTCAAACTGTGAATCAAGATAACCCCCTCTTTCTTCATCCTTTTGCTGGCATATTTTAATACAACAACTGCCAAAGTAACTAAGGCACCAAGTCTTTAGCTGTGTCATTATTGTGCTGTGATTTATTCTGAAGAAAATAATAACATACTGATAAAGCATTGACTATAATACAACTAACATATTGTGAAACACACTTTAACAAAATTATTCCAGAGAGTTTTCAGGAAAAAGATATCAATGTATAGAATAGAAAGGACAATAGCCAAGAAGTTCTGTGGTAAAGTGGTAATAAGAAATTTCTTTAAAATAAAATGAACTATTTTGAAATATTCTAAACAAGAGTCTACTTATGAAAAACCACTGAAAACTCTGTGTTTACAGTTCTGGTTAGTTTTTAAATAATCTCTGAAATTAACAGAAATGAAATATAAGAACTCTTGACTTTTGTGAATTATATGACACAGTAACTCCAAACACACCATTGGAAAAGTCAAGTGTGTCGTAAATACATTTTGGAAGACTGATCAAATATTTATGAGTGAGAGATTATAAATCTAATAAATGATGAAGTGACCAAATATCCTACTCACTATCTACCTATATTACAGTTATTGTATAGGCCCCAGTGACAATAAGAAGTATGTTAAGAATAAAAACTTTAAGTCAAATGATTTATGTTGTAATAGATTTTTAATATTAAACTGAGGCATGTCTATCTATAATAGGTAAGAAAAATCACATGGAGTTTAGTTCAAAAAGGTAAATGTAAATAAAATATTGTATGTACTTTAGGGAATGGAAGATGTGGTGTTAGTTATGGGGTTAAATATGTATATATATACATATATGAGAGAAATATTATAAATACATGCATATATGTGTGTATATATGTATGTGTGTATGCACATATGTGTGTACATATACATACACAACTATATACATAGGTACACACACATACACACATATATATGTGTGTGTAAGCTGTTTTTAATCAATGTCCTACTTAGTGAGACCAATGAGTTCACGAAGCTTTCTTTCAGAGAACGAGGGCGAAATTATTTACAGAAATGGGGGTGACACTCAAAGGGCTGGATCAGAGCAAAGTCCCACGTCATCATGGAGAAGGCACTTATGGCAAGTGAGTGCATCATGGCGTCTAGGGTTCTTTCAACCATTATGTTCTTCTATAAACTAGCACCTCTCAAGACCACTTGACAATTCATTTACTTTTACATTTTATTTTACTTTATAGTGTTTATAAATAAATTTTATGATGTAAATATGAGCACTAAGTTATTATTTTTACACAGCTTTTATTTCCTAATCCCGACACTTAACATACTGCCCAATATATTCCAACCTTTCCTTAAACATTTTCATATAATTTTGTAATCTTGAATTTTTTTATTCTATTAATCACAGTAATATCTGTTTATAATTAGCCTATTATTTGTTTTAAAGTTTTACTTGTCTACACATTGAACAGTTAATTAAGTAGATGATAGCAAGGTGGTTTGAGCCCAACAAAAGTCCATGTAGGAAAGTCCCTAAACTCATGGATTTGATGGAAGCCTAGATAACAAAACTCATTATTATAAAACTAAAGCAATTAAAAATAATATTTAAATTATTTTATGTTCACACTTAGTATACAAACAACTGAATCACTGCACTTTCAATGTACTGATATAATCTGGAGTACCCATTCAGAAGAAAACAATAAAAAGACACAGAATGGTCAAATGGTTGATTACCAGTCTCCTAAATTCTAGTTCGTTCTCTCTCTGTGTGTGTGTGTGTGTGTGTGTGTGTGTGTGTGTGTGTGTGTGTGTGTGTGTATGTGTGATGTATTTAAATCTAACTAGGTGGAAAACAGTTTCATGACATATAATATTGGGAAAGATTTAATGTATATCCTACAAGTTTATTAATTTATACTTTGAAAGCATTGAAACAGCATAATAAAGACTATGAAGTTGTATAGCACTATATCTCAAGTGAAATAAAAGTTGTTCAACCATCCATAAATGTATTTAACAAATATTATCAAATACCTGCTGTGTGTAAGGAGTAGTCCCTTTATGATTCTCTTGGTCAGGGTTTCTATTGCTGTGAAGAGACACCATGACCATGGCTACTCTAATAATGGAAAATATTTATTTGAGGTTTACTTATAGCTCCAGGGTTTAGTCCATTATAATAACAGCAGGAAGCATGGTGGCATGCAGGTGTACATGGTGCTAAAGAAGGGGCTCAGAGTTCTAAAAAATGATCGCAGGTAGCAGAAGTAGACTTTGTGTCACACTGAGTAAAGTTTGAGCATATGAGACCTCAGAGCCCACCCACACAGTGGCATACTTCAGCCACCAAAGCCACACCTACTGCAATAAAGCCACACCTTCTAATAGTTCCACTCCCTTTGGGACAAATGTTGGAAGACATGAGTGTATGAGGGCCATATCTATTCAACTCACCACAATCCACCTCCTGGTTCACATAGGCTTGGAGCCATAACACAATGCAAAATGCATTTAGTCAAACTTCAAAAGTTTCCATAGTCTTTCACAGTCTCAACAATGTTTAAAAGTCCAAAGTTCAAAGTCTCTTCTTAGATTCATTCAATCTCTTAACTGTAATCCCCTATGACATCAAAATCAAACAACATATCACATACTTCCAACATATAATGGTGTGGGATATTCATTACCTTTCCAAGTTGGAGAAAAGGAGACGTAGTGATGAAATACTAGACCAAAGCAAAATCAAATACCACCTGAGCAAACTCCAAATTCTACATCTCTATGGCTGATGTCAAAGTGCTCTTTAGATCTGCAACTCTTTCAGTTTTGTTTATATACTCTTTCCCTTGGACTTGTTCCACTCCCTGTTAGCAGCTTTCCCCAGCAAGTATCCCATGGCATCTCTAACATCATTCGGTTTCCTAGGCAATTGATGATTCACTTCAGAGTTTCACACAATGTCTTCTCTAGGCTTCCATGGAGAGACACCTCTGTCAAATGCTTGGCCACGGTGACTTTCTTTAGTCCAGGAAGGAGATTCCACAACACCATTTTTGTATCCTTGATTATAATGCCTGAATCATGTTTCCAAAGCTGACAAGTTTTGCTGTTTCTGGGAGCTGGATCATGGACCACTCATCCAACTACATCTTCACCATCTTTCTGTTTTGAACGATGTCCTTCAGTGTCTAAAACTGGATGTTCAGAAACACACTTGAGTACTAGACTGGCCTTGAACTCAGAGATTCCCTGTGTCTGTATCCCAAGTGCTGGGATTTAAGGTGTACACCACCATGCCTAGACTCAAGTTGCTCTTTAGTTCCTTTTCACAAGTTGGAAGCTTAGCTGAGTGGGGTATTTCCCTGAAGTCATCATTCCCTTATTGAATTTCTTAATCTGTTATCTCCTTGAACACAGAACTTAGCTCCATTCTCCATCCCAGTGCCTCCTTTCTCCTCAAATTGTGCATTTTGCATTTTTCATTTCTCATTGTAGAACTATAAAAGAGTGACTGACCACTAATAACCAAACAACAGTCTATATTCTTTGCAAAAATATTACAATAATGATCTCTCTGTCACATACTAACATTCTTCTCCTCCTAAACCTTTTTGAATCAGGCCCTGCATTTCAATTCACCCTCAGCACCACTGTCTTCCATGCTTCTACTTGTATGACCCAGTAAATCCCACTTAAAACATTCAATTTCTTTTCTAAATCCAGGGTCCCAGAGTGTTCCATATTCCTCCAAAATGAAACATGATCAGGCCAGTCACAGAAATACCCAAGTCCCTGGTACCAACTTCTAGTACCAGAACAATATTTTTAGCAGCATATAATATATATGTTTCTTTTAAGATACATGAGGGATGGAGTAAGGGGGAAAATGTATCTATTATCTTCTTACATGCTTACAAGGGTGATATAAAGAATTAAAGTTGAACAGATTTATATTAGTTCTGATGATACTAGTCATACAAACTTATGAGTTCATTACAAAATTCATTAAGCTGTGGATGTATGAGAAAAAGATTGTGGCTATTGTGAGAAAGTGTATTGTAAAACAATACAAACTTATTACAGTAAGAAGAGTTTTGTCAAAACCAGAAAGCAGCACAGCCATCCTAACTTACAGGGAAAGTTAGGAAACTGAAGGTAAATTTCACCTGACTTTGATGGTTAATGTTATCTGTCAACTTGATAGGACCTAGAATTATTCAGTAGCCAAGTCGGTAGACATAGTTGTAAGGGATTATTTAGTTTTCTCGGAATTCTCCTTTTAATTATAGAGCTGTATAAGGGTGATCACTAACAACAGTCTATACTAAACAGTTTTGAGATTTTCTCTGCCAAAGAAATTAATCCAAAATTCTTCAAATTTGCCTCAGTCAAACTTTTCAGACAGAGGCAAAAAGCAGTCACATTCTTCGTCAAAATGTTACAAGAATAAATTGAGGAAGATCCATCCTATAAGTGTGTTGCAATATTTTGTGGAGAAAGCAAGCAAAACACAAGTGTTCACAATGCTTTGTTTGATGAGGACAGATGCAATCTAAGCACTTCCCTCAAGAATCTGCTACTGGGTTTTCACCACCATGTAGAACTGTGCTCTCAAACTGTGAGTCAAGATTAATCCCCTTTTCCTTCATCCTTTTGCTGGCTTATTTTAGTACAAGAACAGTAATGGTAAGACACCAAGTCTTTAGCTGTGCCATGATTTCGTTGTGATCTATTCTAAAGGAAATGGAAACATACAGATAGAGCATTGAATATAATACAACTAACATATTGTAATGCACACTTTAATAGGGTTGTTCTGGAGATGTTTCAGGAAAAAGATATCAAAGTATAGACTATAGAATAGAAAGGACAATGGTCAAGAAGAAATGTAGTGGTTCTGTGCTAAAATGGTAATAAGTTTATTTAAAATAAAATGAGCTATACATATGTATCTCATTTGATGCACATGAAAAATGCCAAAAACCAGGATGCAGCTTTAAACAAATGATGAAATGGTACTTGTAGTTGAAGAGGGTTAATATAAGATTGTTTTCTGCTCCAGACCCTAGGAATATAAGAGATTCAGTAACAAAGGAGAAACTATATTCCTTAAGGAAAAGAGGGAGAACATCAAGCATCAAGAAGGCCATACGATGATTAAAAATAAAGAGAAAGAAACATAAAGAAAATGCACAGAAAGGAATTAGACATTCAGATACGTGTCTGTTTTAGTTTGTTTGGGATGGAGAAAGAACCCTGTTTCATAGCTCCTCGTGTCTAAGATTGCTAGAATTAGATCTCACTCAGAGAAGGAACTGTTCAGAATGAACAACTACAAGGACATAGAGACTACTGAATCACAAGTCAGAAGCCCAGGTCTACCATGCTGTTGTGCCTGTCTCTAGTTAGAAAACTACCATGAACTGTAGTCATAGGGAGAGGCTCAAGTTCTGACACACAAGTTCATGCATCCTGTGTGCCAGGTGGAAGGAACAGTGTTTAATGTCCTTGCATCTGGGGAAAAGGAAATTCCCTTCACATGCAAGAGATGCAGAGACAATATATCTGGGGCTAAGCCCGGAAGATTGATCATTCTCTCCACTGACTATGACTTGCTGATTGGCAGAGTGAAAACTTTGTGTCTATTTCTATCTATGGATGCTGGATTTCTGTTTCCTTCATCCTTCTGCTGTGTGGTTGACACCTGGGCTGTGTATGAAAGCAAATAAAAACTAATATAGGATGCTGTTGTGATATTTCATTCATATTTTAGTAAATAAAGCTTGCCTGAAGATCAGAGAGTAAAACAGTCACTTTGGTCAGTCTTACAGACCAGGCAGTGGTAGTACACACCTATAATACCAGTAGCCACACTAGTTTGCCATAGAAACCAGGCAGAAGTGGTGCACACCTTTAATTCCAGCACTAGAGGGGAATGCAAGACTGGAGGAGACAGGTTTCAGACTAAGTCTCATTCTGAGAATTCCTGAAGGCAGGATCACCATTTCAGACTGAGGTAGAGGCAAGGGCCAGTGTCTGGCTGTTTGGCTTTTCTGACCTTCAGGTTGAACACCATTATCAGTCTCTGGGTTTTTATTAGTTGTGCTACAGGAGGCGAACTTCCCTCAGATTTCTCGCCAAGAACAGAGGTTAGAGATGTTTCCTTTCTTCACTCTCTGCAGACACTTGGGAGGATGTCACTTGACTAGGACATTTGTAACCTACGGCTGCACACTAGCAATTTCTTTGAGTTGGTCAGTGCCTGATGAAACAAGACATAGAGTTCCTTGGGGCTAACAGCAGATCCCGGAGTGCAAAGGGTGTATCTCAAATAAATTCAATCCAGAAATTGATAACATACAATTGATGGAAGGTCTTAAACCCATGGCCAACATTTTGTGACAATCCACTTCCCCTCTTTCAAGCACTGTGAATTTAAATATTACAAAAGCCAGAAAGAAACTGTATTTTTTTTACTCTATTATTTTTTTTCCTTTTTGCACAGTTTTACTTTATTCTTTAGATCTCTTATACTTTTAGTTGCTACTCTTCTTTGACCACTATGTAATTTTGTTTGGTTTATAATTACATTTTTGTCTCATATTCCTTTCTTTTTCTCTTCCTGTCAAATACTTTCATTTGCTCTATAGTCTGACTTCTCTGTCCCACCAGCCAATTTTCAAATAATGACACTGAGAATTATAATTAATTATAAATGTTTGGCCCATAGCTTAGGCTTGATTTTTGGCTATCTCTCATAACTGAAATTAACCCATTTATGTTTATCTAGGTGCTGCCGCGAGGCAGCTTGCTCTGTGTATCGTGGTGTTTCCTCTTGACTCCGCAGGCGCCAGACTTCTTACTCCCAGCGTTCTCTTTGCACTTAAAGTTACACCTAACTATTTGCCAGTCAACTCTTCATTTACTAATTAGAGCAATTCATATTCACTATGAACACAAGGATTATTCCAGAGAATTGCTTCACTGTTTTTCTTTACCCCTTGTTACTTTCTCCCGCTCCATACCGGCATTTATGATTATCACATATACCATTATTAATGTGAATCTTTTAGTTTATTTTACATTACTTTTATTGATTATTTTCTTAGTTACGGGGACATACTGATGAAACGTAGTTTACTTTCACATTTCATTTATTTAATAAATTGCTCTATGGCAATTTATTTTTCTATTTTGTAAGTGATACTGAGTATTGAATCATCATTTGTGTGTGAATATATATACATATATATGAGTATTATACTCTATTCTCTATAATTAAGAATCTACAAAATTTTAGATATGAAAATAGAAAATAACATTTTCACTGATATGTGTGGGTATTTATGAGCAATATATATATAAAACATATATATGTCTATAAAATTTAAGAGGGCAAAAAAGGCCTTGTGCACAAGGATAAGCACCGGAGAAGCTTCCCAGTTCAAAAGAATGAGCTGCTGCTCAGCTTTTCTCCCTGGAATTCCAGGAAGCATGTAGTTTTATCACCTGATTATCCTTTGCTGTCTAATGAGACAGACTCTGCACATATAATCCGGAACTTCTGTTTTTAATTATTCCAGACCCCTTTTCCCTTAATCTTGAGCATTTCTTTTAGGCCATGAAACTCATCCTTAAGAGATATGTCACGTGTGCTGGACAACAGCGTAAGTGAGGCGCATGTTATCTTAGAGCCGCCAATCCTGACACCCGCGGCTGTCATGGTTACCACAGTCCTTCTCTCCAGACCCTAACCTTGAGCATTGCTTCTAAGTCAATGAAAAACTCCAATACAAACTTGTCTTAAGCTTTGTTGCATGAATCCCTTTTGTTCTAAAATTGTGTTGTGTTTAAATATGGCTAAAGTAAAATGGTCTGCCTCAGACTCTGTAAGGAATGATTGCTACTTACAATAAAATCTGCCTGAGCTGAGCTTCATTCTTACTGCGTACATATATGCATATATATTTTACTCTATAAGAATCTATATAATTTTAAATATGATAATAAAAATACATTAAGTTTTAAATACTAATCAAATAAATTTTAATATTTGTTTCTAATTACATCATATAGTAAATGCTTGTTAGATATTTTTAACCATAACTTATTTAGAAATCATATCACATTGTGAAATTTTTAAAAAAACAAATTATTTATTCATATATTATTTGCATATTCAGATTTATTTTCTATGCGTTTGCCTTACAGTTTTATTTATTTGTAGAAAGACATTATATCTATCATGTATACACAGATGCACAGATGCACACACACATATACACATACACACACATACAGAACAAATCTTATATTTGGAAGGATATTTGAGAAATTTCCTTAATTACATTTCAGTGTAACAAAAACCTATATCTGCCCTTCTAAAAAAAATACTAGCTGAAAGTCAGATGTACTCCTGTATGACTTTAGTCTTAGGACTTGGGAGGCAGAGGCGGTGGGTCTCCGGTGTGTAGAGTGAGTTCTAGTCTCAATAGAACAAAATAACAACAATGAAAAATAGAATACTATCTAAACTAACAATTATATAAGATACAAATTTGCATATGATAATTTGGAAAAGTAAATGATAAGTTCATGTCAAATATAAATATTCATTTTTATGAATGTTGCCTTATTTGCATAGAATGTCACAATTGGGTTAGAGCTGCTATGAGTACCATAGTATTCGAGGGAACAGACACCTACTCCTTCCTTATCAGAAGACATTTTCCTTCCTATTTACTCTTTTTGCTTTTAATCTGTAAATTATTTTAATCCTCATTGCACCCTGATTTGCATCCTTATTAACTTGAAATTGGCATGCCTAGGCCAAGAGGAGCACAGCGCTATTACAGTCCTTGAGGTAGGGAGTTTAGCTTCACCAGGATTCCCCATGTCACTCCCAGACTCAGCTGGAGAACAAGTTCCATCTGATGCTGGCTTATGTCATCACAGAACTCCTGTGAGAGTCAAATCAAGAGAAAATCGTTTTCCTCCTCACAGACCTCAAGCCAACATTAGCTGTTAAGTAGTAAAATGACCTGGTTTTCAATAAAGAATGACATACATATTAATGAGGAAGACTTAGTGACTGAACAAAAGCAACACCAAATGAGAATTACTGTGAATAATGTCTGTGTCTCTATGAATTGGTGTTGTTTAAATAGTATATAAAGCTTATATAAAGTTTATAAATCCTTTATAAAGAGTATGTTTTTATCAGGTAAAAGCTTTTTTACTACATCATATTTGTCAAAGTGCAGACTAATTTGAAACAATATCTAATATAAACCATAGGTAATTTTCTAGCAAGGTTTTAAAAATTTTATTTACCTTTGTTTTCCAATACCACCCACTAGGTGTTGTTTCATGGACCATTTGAGTCATCTCCATATAACTATTAATAAAGATACTTCAATTTATTATATGACGTAAATATCTTCTTTTCTTGCTTTGTTTAACCCTCTCTTCCTTCTCAGAAAATAGTAATTGCTTATTTAAAAGGAAAAATAGTTCAGAAGTGTCATCTATCACACAAAAATTAAGAGGTCTAATTAGTTATGTAAATGAAAGTATTTAAATAAAATTAAAAATAAGTATTCTGTATCTCCACATCTCAAAATTCATTTTTTGTAAGAGGGACTGTTGGTCGCTTAAACATTGTTAAGTCACAGAACACTGAAAATGAAGGTCAATGAAAATCAATCATCAATTCATTTTTAGAGTCAGGTTGTATCACTAGGGAATGGTCTGGGAATCATTTCATTTTCAAACGAACCATTTCTGCTTGGAGTCAAGGGTCAGAAAGCCAGCATCAGCTAAAGTGGTCTCAGCTGCATCAAAGTTAAATATGACCTAAAAGTCACACACAGCGATGTTGCTGTACCCTGTAGATTGGTCCCCATGGACATAAGGTCACAAGGACATCCAAAACAAGCTACAAGTGCTGAGAAAAATGGTGTGATTAGCAAGACTCTTGCCCTTGAGAGCAGCAGGTAAGGCAACTTCAGATGTTGGAATTTGATACAGATAAGGCAAATAAAAAGTTTTATTTAAGCACACCTGCTTGTTGAAATAGCTAAATCAATAAAGACATCAATACCTGGAATTGGTCAACTTCTATAACATAATCCAGACAATTTTAATAATGCTTATAATCAATATATTGCACAGTGTATGTAAGAAACTTCATATTCTTTAAAAATACAATTTCTTCATATTACAATGAACTCTAGATATAGCATGTTCTTTCAGGGGTGTGTGTGTGTGTGTGTGTGTACATGTGTATGTGTGTGTGTATTCAATATCAAAGGAGCACTTTCATTCTTTTGGAAATATTGATACTTCAAGCCAAAATGGTCCTCCTAGAGAATAAGTACTTATTTCCTCCTGCATCTCTTAATGAGTATTATAAGAGTCTTGATTGTTCTGGATACTTCATTGTTTTACAACTGACAGATTGCATTATTATTGGGGGCGCATTATTTTATAGTTCCTTCCTTTAATAAGTCATTTTCACCATTATATACTTTTGTGACGGACAAGATAGAAAGTGAGAATGAAATAAATGTGGTCCTCTTCACTCCATAGCTCCGCTGTCATATCCATTCTGTTCCATCAGATTTTGTCCTTACTATCTTTTATTATATACTTAATGTATTTTGTCTTACTGGATTTGAAAGGATTAATTAAAAATAATCTGTTTTCCTGTGCTATATTTCTAGTAATCAAACTACACGATATTTATGCCATAATTAATTGGAAAATAATAGTCCAAAGTATTTCGTGCAGACAAGCTTTAAAATCCAATTCTTTACTTTGTTCTAGGAAGGAATGATTAATGCCAATATAACAAGATATAGACAAATTAGGCAGTATACTTCAATAAGTAAATGAATATCAATGTGACATTCATGACTTATTTT
This sequence comes from Ondatra zibethicus, assembly GCA_004026605.1. Taxonomy (NCBI): domain Eukaryota; kingdom Metazoa; phylum Chordata; class Mammalia; order Rodentia; family Cricetidae; genus Ondatra; species Ondatra zibethicus. Next base: position 19,504 of record PVIU01014328.1, read on the forward strand.
CATAAGTTTTTATGAATTCTGACAATTCATAAAGAATATTAAGTCAATATTGGTCTAAATTACCAGACTTAATTAATCTGTATGTCAGGTAGGTTTTGGGATCCTTCCAGTTGCTAAAGAACACAAAGTTGGGGAAATATGTCATTTAAAAGATTTTTGAAATTATTCTAAATACATTGATAAGAATTATGTAAAGGAAGTTTCTAAAAGAATTAGTTTTACAATTACACATCACTTATTCACACTCTTACCTGAATAAATTTTAGATTATGCCTCCCCCAGTCTCATAGGCAATGATTTTGTAAGGACCCAGGTCATGTATTTCTATAGTTAGCACTTCTCAAGGAATCTCTAATTGTTTCTTCTAGATTTAAGTCTAAAAGGAAAAATAGGAAGTAACAACAATTCATTAGAGTTTGCTTCGAAGTACTTAAACACATTATAAAATTTGCTTTTAGCCTTTGCTTATTTTTGCTCTACACTGGTTACTGAAGTAATTTTCCAGATATGATGTAAATATAAATGAAGTTAAAGGTCATGCAATCATGTACATTCAATAGCTTTCATGTGGCCCTAGAGCTTAAAATGTGCATAATGCCAATCCAGATGTCACACAATGATGATACAAAAATTGAACAAAAATGGGCTGGAAGGGGAGAAAATATTAACATTTTCAAGCATCAAAGAAAAGAGAGCGGGGACAGAAAAACATTATGATAAAATATTATATAACACATTTCTTGGAAGAATACATATGTGTAAATGTATACACACTTTCAAGCAGATTAAACATACATAAATATGCCATCCAGATGGATAACATTTGCTTATGATTATAGTGTATCAATAAAATATTACCAAATATGTTTTTATAAAACGTCTGATTTATTATTACTTTATTAAATATTTTGACAATAAAAGATTAAATTAGTTGAGAAATAATTTATGCATGAAGATTTTGGTTTCTTCCTCATTATAAGTACACTACTACTGTGGATTATTTTTACAAGGGAACTAAAGCAGTCAATGATGCTTTTAATTGTTTTAATTTGAAAGCAGCAATTTTTCATAATCAAAATCTTTCCTTAATGCTTAGATTTTTCTGAGAAATTTCAAAGGTTGTGCCTGGACCATGATCAAAATGATACATGGAAGACATTAAACATCCAATGACACTTTAAAAGAAGAATATGTTACACACACACACCTTTTGTATGAATTTACATATATGCTTATGATATAGCTGTTCATATTGTAAACACTATACATGATTCAACATTTGAATATTCATATTTCTTTCATAACTGTATTTATCTAAAAATAATTCAGTTTATATTTGGAACACCTCCTACATAAGACCTGTGTAAACTGCTCTTAAAATTAGTTCATTATGAATGCATACATGCAAGGTCACTACTGTTTTACAAATGTCAGATGTTTTGTATAGTGAACTAGACTTATCATTACTGAAAATGCCTAAAAGGGCATCAACTTAAAAGAGCAAGCATGTGTTTTGTCTCATAGTTTCAGAGGTTTTAATTAATTGTCAGATTGTTTTTCTGCTACAGGCCTGAGTGAGCTGAGTACCATGATAAGGAACATCACTCATCTCATAGTGCCTAAGAACCAGAGAGATAGGAGGAGGCCTTGGGAAAGGTAACTCCGAGGAACAATTTACAATGGTGTATTTTCCCAAACTAAGCCTCAGTTCCTTAGTTTTGCTTCATTTCACAAAGTAATATTAGCAGTTGTAGGCCAATCTTTTAACACAAGAACATTCAGGGGAATTGAATATTAACACCATAATAGTAAATATTTATTTCATTTATTTAATCTGCTTTCATTAAAGAAGATACATTTAAGTTCAAATATTCAACTTAAAATTAAAATTTCTGTTGTTATGAAAATTGTAAACATATCAATTATACCTGTTTAGTGCTCAATTTTTCTTTGGATTTGTATAATTACTAAGGAATATGGTATTATTGAGGGAATCTTGAAATGTCATTCTGAGAGTTTAGAAGGCTAAATTGTTTTATTCACAGTACTTTATATGTGATGATATTAAGGAATATATATTAGGTAAGTTTAAATTTAAAAGAGATTGGGACCCTATTCCTCATAAAGGGTCACCTTGCCCAGACTTAATACAAGGTGAGATGATGTGGAATGTCCTTCTGTATTGGCATCTGTGTTGCTTTTATTGGTTGATGAATAAAAATGTTTGGAACAATGGCTTAGCAGAATACAGCCAGGTAGGAAATCTGAACAGAGATATATAGAGAGAGTAGGTTTAATCAAGGAAACACGATGTAGTTGCCTAAGGAGAAGGACGCCAGAACCATACCTGGTAAGCCATAGCCTTGTGGTGATACACAGATTAATAGAAATGGGTTAATTTAAGATATAAAAGCCAGGCAGAAATATGCCTAAGCTGTTGGCCAAGCAGTGTTGCAATCAATATTGCTTCTGTGTGATTATTCAGGTCTAAGCAGCTGGAAAATGAAAGTGCAGTCTCTGCTTACAGTGAATTTCTTAGTATTACAGCAAATTGATATGCCATGTTTTGTTGATATCCATGGGAGGCCAGATGTTTTGTTGATATCCGTGGGAGGCCAGATGTTTTGTTGATATCTGTGGGAGGCCAGTCCTCTTCTGAACAGAAATGGAAAGGAATGCTTGGAGAGGGCAGAAAAGAGAGGGGAGGGAGGGACTGAGAAGGGAGGAGGGAAAGGAAACAGCCAGAATGGAACATATATGACTGAATGAATAAATAAATAAATTTTAATAAAAAGGGTATTTAAAAGCATATAAATTAAGAAGAATGAATTACTTGTTTTAATATTTTTCATATATCATTATAGTTTTATATTTTCCCTTTCTTGTTGATTTATTCTAAAGCATATTTCAAGACATCTACAAGAAAGAAAATAGAAGGCACATTTACTAAATTGTTTTATTTAGGCATCTAAACAAACAAAAGAGTTTAAGCAGTTCATTTTGCAAAAATATATTGTTATAGTTTATAGTTTTTATTTTAGAAAGTAATGAAATCCTTGCTATCAGAGTTCAGACCCCAATCTTCTCATCAGCAAAATTTGTAGCTTCGGTGTTTCCAGTTGAATGACATGGTGCTTTAATCTGGCTCAATGCTCTTTGTAGATAAAGATAAATTTATACTCTCAGCTCTTTGATTCTCCTTGGAATGTTCTACACAGTTGTTTGCATCTTTCCATGGCATTTGTTCGTAGTATGGGATCATTTATCCATGCCCATGTCTGTCTATTATCACTCTTTGACTCAAAATTTAAAAAAGATATTCATTGGTAGAAAAAAAATAAATTTTGTGAAGACCTGGATTGTCCCAATTTTAAAAAGTAACCTTTTGTAAATATTTCATATATATATATGAATATATATATTTTCTTTTATTAAATTATATAACTCTTGATTAATTTCTTTAGTTGGCAACTAGATGAATTTTACTCAACTTCTGTGGCTTGCTTAATTTGTCTTGCTCAATTTGGATTATTTTCCTTTTTCTCATGAAAATTCTATCACATTGCCGTTGCATTAATTTTCATGGTCAAAAACCATTACAAAATTTCTCTCCCTTTATCTTTTTTAGAAACTCTTAAAGTCAAAGGATACACTTAAATTGGCAATTCATCTCATAGTGCTATAAAAGGCATTGTTCTTTATTGTTCACCCCTAGACAAATATTTTTATTGTTAAAATAAAATGAGGTTCAATATTAATAAATGGTGGCAAGCTTAATGAATATGTAAATAATTTGGCTTATGGCAAAGCTGCTCTTTCACGCTATTCTCATAAAATAAGCTCTAAAGCTAATATACTAAAGAAATATAACCATGCTTGTAGAAAATACAAACTCCATAAGCATTACTTACTCTAGTAACTGCTCTGTGTGTTATTTCCTGCTCGTTTTTTACTCATGCCATAGAATTTATTTTTTAGATTTAGAATTAAAGAGTCTTTGACAGTTACCGACAAAACTCAACCAACTTACGAAAAAAAAAAAAGAAGTTGACTTGAAATTTCTCTGAGCTTCTTAAGGGAATTTTACATTTTACAACATACCAATAGTCATGTGTATGTTTTATAAGAAAAATAAGCAGTAAGAAGACACGTTACTGTGAGAAGAGACTTTCTTTCTAAACATCATATTATGAGATGTTTAACATCTGGATATCATTAGAAAAGAATCATGAATGGATCCACCATTTCAGATTGGAAATTTTTTGAAACCAAGTTCTCTAAAGTCACTGAAAATAAATAGTGCAAGGGCCAATAATTTAGTCACTATGTTTTAAAAGTTGTTCCATGTTATAGCTTCTATTTTACAAAAAAAATGTATAACTGAAAATAGAGCTACACCCTGATCTTATATTTTTATTGCATTTATTAAGGAATGACATGAGAAAATATAATTTAAAAGATTCAGTGTCAATATTCTTTCAACATTGTGTTAAAATCAATACAAGGATTGTAGTTTTAAGTCGGTTGTATACATTTTCATTATTTGTTTCTAATTGAAAATAGATTATTCCCTCAAGTAATATATCCTAACCACACTTCTGTCCCTCTACTCCTCCCAGTTTTCCGTACCTCCCCTCTACTGCAGACATGTTCGCCCCTAGTTTCCATTTCGGATAAGAACAGGCCTCCAAGAGACTACAGGAAGACATGAAAAAACAAGATAAGTCTAGGCCAAGGTCCCCAACCTGAGGCTGGATAAGGCAATTCGAAAAGAGGGGAAGAGTCCCAAGAGCAGGCCAAAGAGTCAGCGTTTTAACTGCTTCCGCTCTTAGTAGTCCCACAAAATCTCCAGCTAACCATCCTAACATCTATGCAGATGACCTTGTACAACCCATGCTGGCACTATGATTGCCAATTCAGTCTCTGTGAGCCCTGCTTACTTGATTCAGTGAGCCATGTTCTACTGATGTCCTCTATCCCTTCTGCCTCCTAGAATAGTGCCTTTCCCCTTTCCAGAGAGTATTCTGTTCTCCAACTGGAGGGACCCAATGGAAACCTCCAATTTAGACTCCAGTCTTACTACATGTATTCCTGTGAAGACTTTATTTTTTTATCTTACTCCAGGGTGATAATCTAGCAATTTATAGAATTCCAGTTATGTGATAAGTATATAATAAATATTATTCACTTTAGTGAAAATGCAAATCAAAACAACTCTGAAATACCACCTTATTCTAATCAGAATGGCTAAGACTAAAAACAGCAATGGCAGATCATGCTGGAGAGGCTGTGAAATAAGGAGACTCCATTGCTGCTGGGAGTGCAAACTTGTACAGCCTCTTTGTATATAAGTATGGCAATTTCTCAGAAAATTGGAAATCAGTCTACCTCAGAACCCGGCAATACTACTTTGGGGCATATACCCAAAGGATGCATCCTCACACCCAAGGACATTTGTTCAACTGTGTTCATAGCAGAATTGGTCTGGTTCAAGGCCTTTGCCCCGTGGGACTCCATCATCCCTGGACCCTCACTAAAACTCATTTATACTCTCCTACTGTTTTCTGAATCCTGGCGATCCTGCAGCTATGGTTCCACGGGACCAGTTCCTTCATGGATGGTCATAGATGGGGTAGATGTTACGGTAGGCCCAGTATTTGGGTCTGGGTGGTAGCTGAGTTGGCTTGTCCAAGCCACTGGCACCATATACCATCAAGGCAAGAGGCAGAGCCAGCTCTCCTAGGCCCAATCCATTGGCCCCAGCTCTCCCAAGTCCATAGAGGGGTGGGGTCATCTCTCCTGAGTAGACATGCCAGCTCTCCCATGAGGAGCAGAGTAAACTCTCCTTCTACAGTGTTCAGATCAGGGTAAGGCCAATTATCCCAGAACCAGTGAAGGGCAAGGCTGGCTCAGCACAGTCCTCAGGTTTCAACAGGCATGTTTCCTATAGTCCCCTATGGTAAAATGGGCCACAGACATCAATACAGACCCCAGCTGCAGCAGGACCTAGAACCCGGACGGGGCCCCCAGCAGCAGCTGAGGGATATCACTGTGGCCACATAGGCAATGCAGGTCACAATGGCACCAGTGGCAGCCTGGCCATTGGACACCAACATGGTGCAGGTGGCTGAACAGACCCTAGGCACCCACACAGTCCTCAAAGGTAACAGGAGTCACAGACAGTTCAGAACTGGTTGCTGCAAGGTTATGGACTCATACATGGCCCTAGGCAGCCCCCAAGACTGCCCTGGGTGGCAACCAGACAACACGCATCAGCCTGTACTTCATACCCTCACTTTTTCATATCTGTTTCTTTCCACAGTAAACAAATCCTTATGCTTCTCTCTCTTCAAATTCTCCATATGTATTTCCTCACCATAATGGCAGCTACCAGGAGGACACTTTGCGGTTCAGAGTGGACCTATGAGGGCCTTCAGCCAGACCAGAATCTGAGGACCCAGAAAAACGCCACAAATGGGATTTCAGGAGCAGAATCTGGCTCCTGGGTGTCTTTCACCTGCATAAGCCAGGTGGTACCAGATGGGCCTATGGATACCTTCAGTCAGCGAAGACTGTGAGGACCCAGGCTGGCCTATGGTTGTCTTTCACCCACCTGAACAGAGGGGCAGCAGGCAAGTCTGTTTAAGAGCCAGCGGGAATGGAAGACAACAGGACCTCACTCAATCAACTTGAGCAAAGCTCATATGAACTCATAGTGAAGAAGCAAGCACAGGACTTACATCGATCTGCACCTCTTCCAATATAATCTAGCTCTCAGTGTAGTATTTTTATGAGACTTCTGAGTATGTATTTTTGTGCCTCCTCTTGGAGCTCTTTTCTATCTGGGATTTGCCTCTCAAATTTGATATGGTTGTTTTTGCTGCATCTTTTGTTTTTTCACTCTAGAAGGAGTTTATTTTCTGCATAGACTGTGAAGGGCTGCAGCAGCACACTGGTGTGTCCATGGTTCAGAATACAGGCACTGTCTGGTGTACAGTTGAGGGTTTTAAGAGATGGGAATTCTAGCTGAATAAATGATCATCTTGCCCATTCATCAAATAAATAATATTGTGGTAAAGCTGGATCCAAGGTTCCAGAAACCCCTTATGGCAGTTCACTGGTCCTCCCGTTTGCTGCATCTTATTATATTTTATTTTGTTCTGGCTTGCTCTTATATTTTTTGAAGAATGATGTTTTCTAATGAGAGACAAAGAGGGTGGATCCAGAGAGAAAAAGAGAGAAAGAGAGAGAGAGAGAGAGAGAGAGAGAGAGAAAGAGAGAGAGAGAGAGAGGAGGTTGGAGGAACTGATAGGAGTAGAAGGGAGGAAAACTCTTCCTTTTATTTTATTGAAAACATCAAAACTTAGAAACATCAAATTTGAGAAAAACGCCAAAAATGGGATTTCAGGAGCAGAGAATACAAACCAATGCAAACCATCTTCCACAAGACATTCATTACTCACAGGATCAGTACAGCTCTAACAAGCCAGGAATCTCAAAACCAGAGAAGCAATATGTTCCCAGTGTATCAATTCCCAGACATATAGATAATTTCTTTCATTTTTTCATCTTCTGCACTTAATAGGAACATAAAAGTACCTCCTATATTTTCTATAATGATTCACATAAATATTAGAGACAGATTATGCTATTCCATTCTTACTGGAAATGAAAACACATCTTCCTCCCCAACATACTATAGTATGCTGTTTTATGATATGCATGTTATTTAGAAAAGAAAACAAATCATTTTTATTGGAGTGACTCTCGTGTTTATTTCAGAGGACCCAATGCTGAGAAGAACCTCACGTGCGGTAATGCAGTGCGTCTTTGTAGGAAACCATCCCTGGGCTCGACAGTAAATCATTATAATGCACATTATTGTATGCTTCTCCCCAGTGGGTTTCAGTAGCAGGAGATTTGTGTAGTCTGTGAGATGGGCTAATGAACTAAGCCCCCATATTAGGAGACTGGAGTTTAAGTTATTTGTACACCTCTTGCTTAAAACAGGCAGATGATTGTTCGGTGTTATCAAGTTGTCTTTTCATCCTTGGCCAGCTTGAAATTGAGGTGATTTTTTCACAGTAAGGTTTAACTGAAACTTAACATTTTGAAAATTTCAGCTACTTTCAAATGTTCTGGAATTTAAAGCTTAATAAATTTCCAGAGAGATGGAGTTTGAGAATCATAAGTACTTTGAAAGAAATCCTTCGGACCATAACCCAGCTCTGAAAAAAAAAAAAACATATTTTAGATTAGAACAGCCCACAGAGGAGACATGCATAGTTTTTATCTAAATTGATTTTAATTTAAATTTAGAAAAAAGTGGTGATGAAATGTTTGGGAATTCTGTTAACACAAATGACTCATAATTCTCAACATCTATTGTTGTTAAAGGACAGGCACATTTTTGGCAGTAGTATGCAAAACTGTACATTCACAAATATCATTGAGGTTAGCAAATATTCCTCTACTTTTATTTCTTTTGTATACATGCCAAGAATAATTCAAAGTTTAGATATTTTAAGATAAAGAATGTCTATATACAGCATGCTAAAATTGAGATAAAATTTATAGGTGATTTTCATTAAAATACTATTCATGCCATAATATTTATGGAAGTCAAATAAAGGGAGACCCTAGTGATCAAAGTCTATAACATAAATTCTAGAACTCTAATAAAGTCAGTTCACTAGTTTCTGTCTACTCTAATGATTCCTCTCACATTTTAGTAGTTATAATCTATGTTATCTTATTGGTAAGGAAGATAAATGGTTGGAAATCCAAATGTAAAAAGAAAGCTCAATTTTGTAAGTAGAAGGCAGCTTTTTAGGTACTTACATATGTACATTTGAAACTAACCTGCAAGTACTTAGTACACAACCAAGTACTTAGTGTATAATGCCTGTGAAGCCAAAAGATTAAGAATACTGTGCAAGCTTTGTGAACACTTCATCTTCAGTTTGAAAGTGGAAGTGAATGGTTTAGGTCATTTTCAAAAAGAGTAGTGAATCCCTATCTTGTAAATGGTTGAGAGGAGCACTGTTAGAAGAACTGATGTGAACTTGGCTCTAAAGATGATGTATCATTTGTATAAAAAGAATGAGAGAGGTACAGATGAACTAGTCCCAGAGAAGACAATCTAGGTTGATAGGTAAACTTTCCATCAGAGTTCAGAAGAAATAAGTAAGCTCCCGTCATTTAGGTTCAGCAATGTATTTATTAGTGTCTTCTATAAATGCCTATTTCTTAACTTATGAGGTTTTCTATACGTGACTACACATTGAAATAATTATAGCAGGGAATATTATTATAAGAATATCAGAATAATGGGTTTATCCCAGATAAGTCAACTTAGTACAATGTAGTATTGAAAATAGGGGTAGATAGGAGGTAGGGTATGAAGGACATCTAGAAGTTGGGAGTGGCAGGAAAATATTTTGGGGCTATTGATCTTTGTATTTTTGTTTTGTTTGTCCTATGAGTCTCAGAAGTTCCTCGTCTTAATGGTGTCTTGACATCAGTATGTAATGCCTACTTTTAATATCTAACTTCCAAAATTAAAAGCTTCAAAATTTTTGTTGGGAGCTAGAAACAAATCTCAGTGTTGGAAAGACCTGTCTGCTCTTCCAGATGAGCCAGGTTCAATTCCCAGCACTCACAATTGACTCAGAACAGATGGCTGTTACTCTAGGGGATCTACCATTTGCTTCTGAGCAGGCTCTCACTTGGTACCCAAATAGGCACAAAGGCAGCACATACACACATTTAAAACAACAGAATTAAGTTGTGGGTATTTTTTATGACATTCTATGTTTAGTGATTTATATAACAGCTAATATATTATCATTCACTCCCAAACTGTCAGTAAAATAGGCTGAAAATTTTTGAGAGGAAAGGGATGATAAAGGCAGCTCATAATGATGGAATAGGCTAAAATGCAGAAAACTCACAACCGATAGTTTATTGTTTCACTCAGTCATGGTTAATCTATACACATTCTGCTTTTGGAATCCCTTTAATAATATCCTAGTTTGGTGTACTTTAAATCAGTGTTTGCAAACAAACCCAGATACAAACAAAGAAGAAAATGATGGGGAGAGGAAAAGGGAGAGAAGAAGTGAATAGATTTATTTTATTTACATTTTTTGTTCATTTTTGAGACAGGCTGGTCTCCATATGCTATGTAGCCTAACATAACCATTTGCCAACCTTCTTGCCTCTAATTGTTAGGTGATTAGCGCACGGCTGTGTGCCACCGTGTTCCTATGCATGGCTTTTCTTTCTCTATGATAGTCAGTTTATCTGCACCTTCTCTTATTAATTGCCCTATATCATATTTATAGGTTGTTGTTCATTGCTTGCATAATAATAATTAGAACACGGAGGTTTTACATTTAAGTCAAAGACTATATATCTTATGTTTGTGCATTGATTCAATGAATGTACAAACCAAACAGCTAGACTAGAATTAATATGATCAGATTGTTACAAAGGTCTACAAAGAGGGAGAAAAAGTCTATCAGACATTTACATAGAAAATGCCTACAGGCTCAGGTATATGTTTTGAATTAGGAGGCAAAAAAGCGGCTTTGGTTCACCAGCCTCGTATAATGCAGTTTGAATTTTTGTTTTGTTTGTTGTGTTTGATGCAAGGCATCACTTTGAAGGCTCACCTTACTTAGAATTCTGCATACCTAGCTGGCTTTGGTCCTTGTGGCAATCCTTTACATCACCCTCAGGAATCCTGGGGTTACAGCTGTGAGCCTTCCCACCTGGCCCTGCATAAACAAGTTCTGATTATAATTAATATTTGTGATATTCATTTGGAGTAAAACTAAGTAGATCCTGATGCTTCTGTTATATTTAATACAGAAAACTTCCTTATACCTGTTTATTGGTCATGTAAAACACAGAGAATTATCTTTGCATCAGTCTCTTCACTAGGGTTCATTGATGTAAACTACGGGAGCCATGCTTGCACTAGCTTATCATCTATTTCTATATGTAACTTTAAAGGTGGGACAGAATGTTTATTATCCATTTCCCTTTACCTCGATTTATTCTTATTAGCACCTTCCTATTGCAAAATCTTTCCACAATTGTAATTCCACTTCCATGTATGTGTGTGTATATGTGTATATGGGATACTGAATTTGAGAATTATTTTCAAAAATCTAAATTCTTAGGTTTCAACATCCTAAAGGGTAATATTAATTTTAAAGAAAATAGTCTGAATAAAACAAAACAATGTATGGAAAAATAAATAAATAAAAAATAAATAAATAAAAATAAAAGCAAACAGCAAAAAAAAAAAAAAAAGAAAATAGTCTGGAAAATCACATTTCTACAGGATGCCTTTGAATTTGTGAATGGATAAAGACACACTGATACAATTGACACACAGCGTATTCATTGTTAAAACGAATGAAACATGCATTTCTATAGGAACAAAGATGAAAGTGCATGGTGTTATGTTAAAACAAAACTGTAAAACTCTACATAACTGAATGAGTCTGTTAAAAAAGCAATCTAGAAAATAAAAATTAAAGATCTGGCTGACAACAAGATCACTGGAGGTTAGGCGGGTAAGAGGAAGTGTGTTAATTTTATGAGGTATGTATATGCAGAAGTGTGTGTGAGTCTGTGAGTGTGGTGTATTTGTATGTGTGCATGCATATGTGTGTGTGTGTGTGTGTGTGTGTGTGTGTGTTCTACAGAAGAAGATGGCATGTGATAATGTGGCGAAGAACACCTAACACTGTGGCATATATAAAGCTTATGATATAGATATTAAATAGTCATTGGCCTAAATGTAAGGATCAAGACATCATGGTACCACAGAAACTAGGCATACCTTAATAAAACAATTAACCTATTAACCTGAGTTATATGACCTCAATGTAGTGAAACAGGGTGTGGAGTTTATTGAGATGAAAGCATAAGAGTAAAGACTAAGACCTGCTCCTGAGCGCTCTAATGGGTAAAAATGTTTGAAGGTTTATGCTGACAGTTTTTGAAAACACTATCTAGAGGAGATTCAACAAATAGTCAAGGGGAAGAATGACTATAGGAATCATGTATCTGCTTTTGAAAGTAAAAGGAGATAGAAGAGAAAAGGACTCTAATAACCATATGTGCTGAATTAGAATAGGAGGCATTGTGTGTCATGGCAGTATGTTTATACACCCAAAGATGGAACCATTTAACCAAACTATAGCAAAATAATAAAAGATAATGATTTAATAGTTGATAGTTATGCCAACTATATGATAGACAAATTTGCATGCCCCTAGTTATAGAAACAAATTACTGAGTAAATAAACATGGGGCAGGAATGAGTAAATCTTTGCACAATTCCATATAATTTGTGTGGATACTGCATCCTGAATCCAGTGGATCACAGCCCCAAATTCCCATGAATAGGCTGGGTTTAGTAATGTTATTCATTAAAGCTCCCTATAGAAAAGAATCAAACAGTAACTTTGTGAGGGAAACAACCTATGAGAAAACTACAGCCAGTTGTATTGGGAAACAATAGTAAGAAACTATGTTCATACTACACATCCCAATAAAGCTTGCTGAGAATGGGTGCTTTACTCCCAAATCTATAAGCTTGGTCCAATCACAAGAAAAGCATTAGATAACCTTATGTGGCAGGCAGGCAGGCAACAAAATAGCAAATAGATTTCTAGAATGGTAGGGTCATAAAATGAATGGGAGGGAGTGGAGAAAGTTTTATAAACCATCACAGTGTAGTGTTCCTTAAATTCTTTGGGTAGTTAAATATAATCTTAAAATCAAGATGAGATCCCTGGACAAGATATTCAATGGATATCAGGTAAAACTATTTACTTAACAGTAAAAAATTTGATGTCAGATTGTGGTTTCGGAAAAAATACATCATGCTGATTACAATGGTTAGCAGCAAAGAGATGGATGCAGGATACAAAGCAGCCCTCGAAGATGGGATACTATCTTTACAAATGTTTGCAAACCTGAATTCCAAAATGGAAATTTCTGTTTAAAAAACAAAAGACAAACCTCTGGGAAAGTGAAATGGCTCAAAGGGTGTATATGCTTGGCAACAAACCTGACCCCTGCCTAAAATTTGCACAGAAGATAGGCTGAGGACATTATACAGGTTGTTCTCTGACCTTTACACGATGACATGTGCAGATCTCTAGCAAAGAAATAAGTAAACACATGGATTCATTTTATTTGCAAAGGTGGATGATACCATCACACAGCTGATCGAGGCAGTGGGGTAGGAGGGTGGTGAGTTTCAGTCCAGCCTGAGCTAATACATGAGGCCCTGTTCCCAACAAGCAGAAATGGGGGAAAATTATAATTTATCTCAAAAGATTCAAAAGTAATGGATGATTGGCATTCATTACTAATAGTGCTCAACAATGAAATGTGTCCTTCTTTTATGCCCAAATGCGCTTAAGACTTAGCAAATTCAAATCTATGACAACCACACGAAGTATTTTTTTAATTCCTTTTTTTAATTTTTTCATTCAAAAATTGACCCTTCCTCCCCTTCTCCCATTCCTCTCCCGCTCCCCCATTAACCCCCCCTCCCTCAACCTTCATCCTTAAGAGAGGGCAGGGTACCCTGCCCTGTGGGAAGTCCAAGGCCCTCCCCCCTCCATCCCGGCCTAGGAAGGTGTGCATCCAAGTAAACTAGGGTCCCAAAAAGCTAATACATGCAGAAGAGACAGGTCCCAGTGCTATTATCGATGACTTCTCAGTCAGCCCCATTGGCAGCCACATTTAGAGAGTCCGGTTTGATCACATGCTCGTTCAGTCCTGGTCCAGCTGGATTTGCTGAGCTCCCATTAGATCAGGCACACTGACTCAGTGGGTGGACCAACCCTTCGCGGTCCTGACTTCCTGTCAGAATGGCTAAAATCAAAAACACCAAGGATAGCCTATGCTGGAGTGGATGTGGAGAAAGAGGAACACTCATCCATTGCTGGTGGGAATGCAAACTTGTGCAACCACTTTGGAAATCAGTGTGGCAGTTTCTCAGGAAATTGAGAATCATACTACCTTAGGATCCAGCAATACCACTCTTGGGAATATACCCAAGAGATGCCCAATCATACCACAAAAAGTATTTAAAAAAATAAAATGGCAAAAATCAGCATCTAAATTTGCAGTTTTAATTTTATAATACTATGTTTTATCTTTTTCTACTTCCTATGTAGATTAGATCTATGTAAGTTTCTCTTAGTGTCTAAGTTCTCTGGGATTGTGGTTTGTAGGCTGGTTTTCTTTGCTTTATGTTTAAAACAGACAAGATCTCCTGAGTTAACTGGGAGCATGGGGTCCTTGAGGGAGGGATGGAGTGGGGAGGGGAGATGCAGGAAGGGGAGCAGAGAAAAATGTAGAGCTCAATAAAAATCAATTAAAAAAAGAAAAAACCCTACATTTTAAAATTGTGTTTAGTTTTTTATAAAACGCATAGGGAAAATTAGAATCTTGATTTTGTTTAAGTACTGCTCATATCCATCATGAAAATTCCCAAAGAGAAAAAAAAATATCTATTGTAGAGTGCTTATTGTTTACTATAGGGAAACTTTAAAATTAAGAAGGATGAAAAAAATCAATTCAAGACATTTTACGTGGTGTAACATTTACTGGAATGTCTACACATTACATGATAATGATTTCTGAACAACTTAAAATATGTTTAAAGGAACAGTAAAGTTGACATCAATAGCAAAGTGAGATTAATTGATATTGAGTGCAAAACGATTACTGAAGCCTTCAGAGTGCATAGGAAGCTGGAAGTCCTTCCTATTATAGCTTCTGCCTTTCTTATAAGCCACAAGTGCACCAAGCAAAATAAGCAAAAATCAATTTAATAATTGAAAAAAATATTCCAACCACAGATTTTATGGTTGCATTAATTGATTTTTAAAAAATAATTTCAAAAATACAAGCTTGAAGCATTAGCAAGAAAGGATCTGAGGTCATTTCCAAGTCAACATGATAAATGATTTCAGGTTCATCAGCACTTAGTTTTGTCAATTAGGTGTCAAGTACTGGAAACAAGGCATACTGACAGTAATTATATCTGTCCTGAACTTTTCAATATTTTGTATGTACCAGTTTCTAATACTTTCTCAAAATTCTTCAACAATTAGCCACAACGAACTACCCTTTAACTTATATTCAGACACTTTTGTTTATGCAGGGATCTATTACTAGAAGTTCAAGAATGATTCGGACATTTCTACCTTATTCCAAGATTAAAAGAAAATAAACTATGAAACCCAAACACACACCATGTAATTTAGTAGTGCCATATATTTCCCTTTGTAGGTCACTGAGTTCATGTGCAGTTCTAAAGTCCCACTGACACACAATAACATCTTTTCTGATGTGATAGAATTAAGAGGTAAAAAGTATAAATTTTAATTCATGAATATATATCCATAATTTTAGGGTACAATACACCATGACAGGGGAATCAAAGCAGTAGGTATTTAAACAAATTGGTAACATTTTTTCCACAGTAGACAATCATAATTGCTTATTTTCATTTAGTTCTCTCCTTTTTCCTACTTACACATACATATATACCACACACAGACATATATACCAACACACCACACAAACATATATACATGTGTAGATAGGTGTATGTGTGTGTTTATGTATGTATGCATGCATTTATATGTGTATGTATGTATCCTCCAAGCAAGGGAAAAGATTCATTGAATTTCAATCAAATGAGAGATAGATGCTATCTAGTTTTGGTTGATTAAAGGCTACAGATAATTCACCTTTACAGTTGATGTCATGGATTACACACAGAGGGTAAAACAGCTGCTTCGATACAGAGAATGAATCCATCTTCCTTGTCAGATAGCTACTTCATGGTCATGAAAGCAACTAAACTCTACTTACTTAATAAAAATTTCTGACACAAGCCAAAGTTTGCCATCTCTTATTTATATCTGCTGCATTAGATGCCAAGATTCTACTTTTATCGGCACTGTTCGCTGATCTAGTGCTCTATTTCCTACTCTTTGGCTGCATAACCAAAGCTGGTAAATCTACTTTATTCTCTAACTCTGCATATGTAATTTTTTTTATTTCTGGATAGAGCATATAAGTGAGGTTGTGTGATAATCTTCCTTTTGGTGTCATTTTCATTTCCATTAACGACATTCTATTAGGTCTAGTCATGTGGTGGGAAGACACAGGTTATCCTTTATGAGGATGAAAACCATCTCATGTATTTGTATGGTATTCATATATTATTTATAGAGATAGCTATGGGAGTGAACATACATATGCATCTTTATATCATTTTATTTATCTGTTCACCTGTTTTTATATTTAAGCTACTGTGCATCTTAATATTTGTGCTTTTCTAAGAGTAAAGGGTTTAAGCAAAGTTGAACATTATCTTTTCTACCTCTTTTGAATATAGCTCAATATGACATTGTCATTTTCTTTTCACTTTTGGATATAATTTAGTATGATACATCTTTTAGGGAAACTCATTATTATGGCTTGAATGTTCTCTCTGTATAAAAATGACTGAAAATATGCATATGACATGATAATAACTTCATTTCTTTCATATTTTTAAACATTTCTACATATTGAGAAAAGTATGTTTCTTCAATGACAGGTTGTCTAAATGCTTACAGTAGTACATATATTTTTATTTCCATAAAACTTACTGTGACTTGTGAATTTTATTTCAAGAATAGACAAAACATATCTGTTCTCCATTCTGTCTTTCCCCACCATTGGCTAAAGAAACATTCTGCAGAATAAACTTAACGAGACAGCATAACTAGAACTTGAGGCTTTCGGTGACTTAGTTTGTTATTGCTATGTGTTCTCCACCCAAGACTCAACAGGATTTTTTTTTGTCTTTCAGAGAATCAAAAAGAATGAAATTATGTGCACTTTTGAGATGTGCTAGTGTAAGGTACCCTTTTTCATGTGTTAAGAGAGGGAGTAACAGGACTCTCTTTGATATCTATATTTACCATTGTCACATAAAATTCAACCATGAAGCAATAAAAGAGTATTGAATTCTATCTTCTCTTTATACATTGTTTTTCTCTAGTTGCAGTGTGAACCTATATACAGAATATTTGCCTTGTATGTATGAAAAATTGAATTCAATCTTTAAAATCAAAATAAATAAAGTTATTTTTCTCTTTTATTCTTTTTTGTTTTAAATCAATTTGTTTCTTTATTCTTTAAGAATTTCATGCAATATGTTCTGATTATACTCAGCCTAACAACTCTCCAATATATACCCTCATTACCGACCTGCAAAATAGTGTACCCTCTTTTGTTTCTTAAACCCACAAAGTCCAATTTGGGCTCCACTGAAGAGTGATGAGCTTACCAAGCAACATTCTCTTAAAGAAAACTAAGTCTCCCATTTCCAGAAGCTATCAATCACCAATGGCTCCACTTTTATCCTGAGATATAGTGCAGCTTGAGTTTCTGCAGATACTAAACATGCTTTCAAAACTGTTTTGAGTCCAAATGTGCAGCTGTACCAATATGTCAGGAAAAGACTCTTTCCTTATACTCTTCCAGTGCTCCTGAGTCTTTAGCTCATTTACCCAACCAACACCACCACTATCTGTGAACCTCAGAAGAAAGGGCTGTGGTATACTTGTACCATCCATTTTAGGCTGATGATTCTGTAGTCTCTTTTTCAATGCACCTCAACCAATTGTGAGTTGCTATTCTAAACACCATGTAGTACAACAAAGTTTCCTGATGAACGTTGAAAGAGTCAGCTATGTCTGGGAATAACAGAAGTTATGAGGAGTCAGTTTGACAGCATGCCCATTTTGATGAATAACAGGTGCAATGTTCATCACAATCCCAATTCAGGTTTTCACAGATACTAAAAATATTAATTTTAATATTGGATTATAAGAGACCCAGGAAAGCCCAAACAATACTGAACAATAAAAAACAAACAACAAAAAAACCTCTTGACAGTACCACAATACAAGATTTAAAATTATAATGCAGAGTTATAGTAATAAAACATCATAGTTCTGGTTTAAAAGTAAGGCTCATTGTGTGATGAAATATAACTGAGAGTCAATATAAACATATGATCCTACAGGGACCTCATTTTTTGATAAAATGGACATAGGTGCTCATTGGAGAAAATTCAGGACAGTCAACCAATAGTTCTGGTCAAACTGGATAGCTATATGTAGAAAAATGAAACTGGTTCCTTATCAGAAATCCTACACAAAACACAAGTACAAATGGACCAAGAATCTTAACATCAATTCTGATACTCTAAAACTTATAGAATAGTAAGAGGGATTATATTTAAACTCATTGGCAGAACAAATTACTTTCTGAACATAAAACCAGTTGCACAGGGTTTAAGCCCACAAATAATAAATAGGCCCTCATGAAATCAAAACACTTTTTTATAGCAAGGGACATTATCATCTGAGTAAAAGACTCCTTATAGAATGGGAAAAAGCTTTTCAGATATGTATCTGATAGACATTTAATATCTGAAATATTTAAAACATCACAAAAACAAACATCAGGCAAATTAACAATCCAATTTAAAAATGGAGAATAAAACTTTTGAAGGGAGGAAGCACCAATGACAAAGAAATTTTTTATAATCAATATTCAATATTATTAGCCTTCTGAGAAAAATAAATTAAAACTTAAAATTTATCTTACCCGAGTCAAAATGATTAGAATAATATAATGAAACGAAATGAGATGTCAAATGCCCATGTCTGTGTTAAATCGCTTCATGACAACGTTGGTAGAATTAACACTCAAGATCTTTTTGATTAAGGCATGTAATTTGTATCACATGGAAGGAAGAGAGAAGGAAAACTCTTAAGTTACCGTCATGAAAATCATGCTAGTTGTTAGCTCTAAAGTAAAACTGATCAAGAATAACTGTGGTCACTTAATCAAGATCTGGAAAAGCTTTGAGAGGAATCCTGGTTCTCTTCAGCTGGAAAATATTTTAATAGTTATGGTGAAGCAAAATTGAACTAGAATTTAATTATTTGTAAAATCCTCAGTCTACATAGATTGTGAAAAATGAAAATAAGCCAATGTTTGTGCACTTAATTTCAGGAAGCTATTTTCAAGAAGAAAAAGCCCAAATTCACGACTCAACAACTTTGCTAAAAGTCTTAGGCATGTGACTCGTGGTTCAACTTTTTCCATTCTGAACAGGAGTAGAAGTAGGATTACCCAGGAACAAACTTTGAATGACTATATTGACCTAGGCTCTCAATTGTCAGGAATGTGTCAGTGACCTACGAGGACTTGGGAATGGTACTCAACAAAAACAATGAGATACAAGCAGAATGGGCAAGTATGACATGAAATTTGTAAGTCACAGGGAGCAAATTACTCTCTAATATTTGTTGAAGTAAACAAAAGTTTCTTTTCAATAATAAAGGGAGGTAAAGAAAGTAAAGAAGGAAGGAGAGGAAGAAGAGAATAGGAGAAGAAAACAGACAATGGAAAGAACGGAAAGATAAAATTAATGTTATAGCAGAGTAAATTATTTTGCAAAGTATTGAATTTCCTGTGACGTGAGTATTCTGTCAATATTCTTCCCTATGTGTGTGAATATCTGTTAAAGGTCCCACTCTTCACTCCACTGAGTACTGGGAGGTTGAAATTTGCTGTCAAGCTTTCTAGCAGTAGAGGGTATGGTCTTCAGCATCAGAAAGAATCTTCCCAACACCTGATTTAAAAATAGCCTTTGGGAATGCTGAGTTGAGGACTCTTGGATGAAGTTATGATTTCCACATATGCAGTAACAGATCCAGATTTTGAAGAAGATATCGTGTGCATAGATTTGCCATGAAAATCTAGAGAACAGAGGTATAATTCACTACAATTTGTTAAATAGATTAATTTGTGCATAAAATTAAAATCTTTATGTATGTTTTATGTATTTAATTTTTTCCCAGAATATGTAGAAATTGTCTTATTTTGCAAAAGCATAAATATTATCATGGGTAACATAGACATAATTAAGTTAAAATATTTATGCGGAGGAACTCTGCATAAACCATATTTAGTGGGTTATGGAAGGGAAGGGGAGAAAGGGTAAGAACAGAGAGAGAAGCACAGAGAGAGAGAGAGAGAGAGAGAGAGAGAGAGAAAGAGAGAGAGAAACAGAGAGGGGGAAGCAGAGTAGTGGGGATAAGAGAGAGACAGAAGCTGTCTTTGAGAGAGAGAGAGAGAGAGAAAGAGAGAGAGGGATGGAAAAGGATGGGGGAGGGAGTAGGTGGGGCTTCTCTCTTAAGGGGACCATTACATTCCCATATCTTTTATAATAAAAAGTCAGGAGGTTAGGCACCACAGGTTAAAGAAATTGGGGCACTGGATTCTCAAGACTGCTTACTGCATTTATTTGTGAGCAAGCGTCATCTTTGAGGGGTAACCTGAGAAGGCTGGGTGCTGGTCACATCTTGGCATAGCTGGTCTTTTTGTCCCTGTCCAGTGTTTCTGGTATGGAAATGTCTGGCGTCTCTTACACCTGTTTAAGGTCTTGGCAGAACAGAGGACAAAGTTAAGTTCAGAAAAATAATTTTAGGACCAGGGAACCGAGAGGGATATTTCTGACCTGTTTAAGGTGGATCCTTCAATTCGGCTCCCTGGAACTCACAAGAACTTAAAACATAAGTTTTAAACAGCAGCAGAATGTCTGTGACAGATATTTTTGCACAATGAAAAATATTTTCAAGACTATGAAAGGCAGCATGAGAGAGAAATTTGTAACTTGTATTTGTTCTCACTCCTTTATATCTTGCAGGTGCACAGCTTAATAATTTGTATTTCTATTTTACTGAAATTTTTTTGATGAGGTTGTCCTTTTAAACTGACTAAATCTCTCAGGTGTCAAATTGCATCAGACGTCTTTGAGAAGGATAAGATTTTACTTGAGTTACTGATTAAAATGACAGAGAACTTCCTTGGTTGGCACCTAGAGCTACTCCTCAGGCTCCTCCATGGTTGCTGAAGGTCATATTTGCAGGCTCCAGAAGATCCTGTGGACTAAGAAATCTGTAGGAATGCAAGCCTACCTTGACCTGAGCAGCTAGAGTGTCGATTCCAGTGATTCTGTCCACTGTCTGGTCATCTGCAGTTTAGATGAAGGGCAGTTAAGCCTAGTGGTCAGCACTTGGCAGTTGAAGGGAATTGCAGACGGACACTGTTCTGTGCCCACCTCTCTTCTGTATTCTTTGGAGGAGGTAGAGTGCTGCTGCTGGAAGCCAACCTGTCTCTTTTTGTTATGAAAAGTTTTTTAATAATTAAATATTTAAATGGCATATTCCCCAGATCTCTGAGCAGTTGAGTGCCGTTTAGTGTAACTACAGTATAGAATCTACTTGGAGAGCTGACAACAGTAGAGAACAGCTTAATATATTTTATACCATATTGTTTTAAGAGACTTAGAAGTCCATACCAATTTAAAACATGGAACTTGTTACTTTGATACTCTGGGATGAGATATAATGGATAGACAATTATAACATTGAACAGTAAACATAATTCATTTAAGTTACATATATGCACAAACACATACACACAGTGAACAGAAATTGGACTAAGTGGATGCTTTGGTGGGCCCTACAAAAAGCATGCCACTGAGTAAGCACCAGGGACCAGACAGGGAAAACCTCAGTAAAGATGGCAGAACATGGTCACCTGACCTGGCTTTCAGTTAGGATGGCGGTAAAGTCACCTGACCTCAATTGAGAAGGTGATAAGGTCACCTGACCTCAGTCAAAATGGCAGCAGTCACATGTTGTATGGAAAAGTCTTTCATTTAAGATGGCAGTGAAGTCACCTGACCTCAATTAAGATGATAGTAAGGTCACCTGACCTAAGTCAAAATGGTAGCACTCACATGATGTATGGAAAAACCATGTTTTTTGAGTTGTGATTTTAAGCTTACTAATATGAGAGACCTAGAGGCATGATCTGCCCTGTCACTGAGCCACCATGCCACAAACCGCGGTGCAGAGCAAAAGGCTGGAATTGAAAACAACCGCCTTGTGGATTAGACCAATCTCGTTGGCAGTGATATCAGTGGTAGGGACAGTTTGAGGTAAAGTGGAACTGGTGGGACACCGACAGAGTGAGGGTAGGAGCTGAAGAAAGAATGGGGGTAGCTGCCTGCTGAGGCTGAAAAGGCAGGGGTTCTTTAGCTGGGTCCAGAGCAGAAGTGGAGGGTTCTTCTGGCTCAGATGGCATAGCCAGGAATATGTGAGCAGGCAAACAACTTGTAAGGACAGAGGGATTAGGCTTAGAGCTTAGATAGTAAAAAGCTTGGATATAAGGAAGCTCCTTCCATTTTCCTGTGCACTGACAGTAGTTAGAAAGCTCCCATAGAATATTGGGATCAAAGCTGTTGCTGAGCGGCCACTTTAAATTGTTATCTAAATTGTAAGGAGGCCATTCTTTGCAAACAAAGGTGGGCAAGTGTGGGAATCTGTAAGTAGGTCCTTAAAAGGCATCCCAGGTGGGAGGCTGGATTGATGGTCTTGGATGGCTTGCCACCCATAGCTGAAACCATGAATACCCACAAAAATGGTGACACCACAAGGCCTAGAGGAACACGCCTCCCCTCTACAGGTGGGGTGTGAATCGGTGGTGAACACGGCAGGGCTTGTAGGAGCGCATCCTCTGCCTACAGGTGGGATGCTAAAGCCTGTCAAGTTCCAGTTGGGGTGACCCCGAAGCCAGAGAGGCCAGTGGCCACTCTAAGCAGCCTTTCACAGTGGGGAAAAAAAAAGAAAGGAAAACAAAAAGAAAAAAAGAGGAAGACAAATCTGCTAAGGGAAGCAATTCAGAGATGAATGTCAATAAATGGTTCAACCATAGCCATAAAGGGGTCATTTTGGGGTTAAGGAAAATACTGGTGCCAGGGAAACTCCCAGGAATCCACAAGGTTGATCCCTACTAAGAATCCTAGCAATAGAGAAAAAGGAGCCTGAACTGGACATCTCCTGTAATCAGATTGGTGACTACCCTAAATGTCATCAGAGAGCTTTCATCCAGTAACTGATGGAAACAAATGTAGAGACCCCCAGCCAAGCACTTGTCTGAGCATCAGCATTCCCACTGAAGAGAGGGAGGAAGGATTGTAAGAGCTAGGGGACTCAAGGTCATCACAAAGGAACCCACAGAGAGAACTATTTGGGGCTCATAGGAGCTTGCATATTTTAGGCTGACACTTAGGAAGCATGCATGGGACTGACCCAGGCCCTCTGTACATTTGTAACAGTTGTGTAGCTTGATCTATTTGTGGGAATCTTAGAAGTGGGATCTGGCCAATCCCTAAGGCTTGAGCTCACTTCTGGGAACATATTTCCCATATTTGGTTGCCTCTTCCAGTCTTAATACAAATGGAGGCTCTTAGTCATACCTCAACTTTATATTCCATGCTTTGTTGACACCACGGAAGGCTTACCCCTTTCTGAAAAGAAACAGAGTAGGAGTGGATGTTTGGGACAGAAGGAGGTGGAAGAGGGGATGGGAGAAGAGCAGGGAGGGGAAACTGCTGTTGGGATGCAATATAAATGAAAAAAGATACAATTAATTAAAAAAGAATAAAAAAGAATGAGTAAACAAAATGTTCCATGTCTACACAATGGTACATGACTCAGCTCTGAAAAACAATGACATCATAAAATTTGCAACAAATGAATGGAACTAAAAAAAAATCATTCTGACTGAGGTAACCCAGACCCAGAAAGTGAGACTGATAAGTGCTTGCTTGTACATGGATATTGCTTGTAAAATAAATGATAAACACACCGCAATTCACAGACCTAGAGAAGCTAAGTAATAAGAAAGGCTTAAGAGGAGATGCAAGGATATCCCCTCAAAGGGGTAATAGAACAAATTTCATAGGTGGATTGGGCTCAGGTAGGGATGGGAACAAAAGGGATCTTGTGGGTGAAGAGGGAGAGAGAAAATATGGGAGAAACAACTGGAACTGGTGGCATTTTGAGGTCAAGGTAAAACCTCATACAATGGAAACCCTATGACATCTATGAGAGTAACCATAGAAAAGACTTCTAGTAATGGGGACACAGAGCCTGAACAGGCCATCTCCCGTAACCAGGCAAGGCCTCAAGTGGAGGAGTTAGGATACCCATCTACTGCTGTCTGAAGGACCACCCTCCAGCTGCACAAGGTTTTATAGGAATCCACAGAGTAGGCAGGGCTCAACTTTTCTATCTGAGGGGTGTTTGGGTAAAAAGCACTCAGAAACTCTCTTGATGTTTTCCTTCTTTATTCCTATTCTTCTTTTTTCTCTCTTTGTTCTCTCTCTCTCTCCTATCTCATGATGTTTTTACAGCATTTATACCTCAACAGATCTTCCAGACAGTACAAGAGTCAAAAGAGTTGCATTCCATTTTTCAAATGAATGATTATAGATAAAAACATGTTTTTCATCTCCCTCACATGATTAAACATTTTATGTATTTTAGTTGAAAAACAAATTATCCCAAGAACCCACGTACATTCATACCCAAGAAACTTGCTACAGATCAACCATGTGGGCAAGTAAGGCGTTCTTGTCAGGTAATTCATTTTGCAGTTACAAATAAAGGGCCAATTACTTTTTTACTTATCTTGCAAGGTAATCTTATAAGGAATCTTAAAAAAATCACAAACCTAAACTTTATATATGAAAAAGAATCAGTCAACTCTACTTTAAATCTTTAGGGTACATATCCATTCATGAATAGTTTTTTACATCAGGAGATTGAGGACAGAAATGGGTATGAGGAATTAATCATCATCTTTGGTCATCAAACAAACCTAGCAAGTAGAGTACATTAGCCAGTAATAATTGGGCCCCTTGGTTCTTGTTTCCTGACCTTACAGAGCTCCATTTTCAAATAATTGCCTTTCTAAAACTTTAGATTGTCTTCTTGGGTTTTTTCACCTCAAAGTTATTTAACTAAAACATCTTATCTAACTTTGATATTTTTACAGCTTTTTTTCAGCTGTGATGCACTCTGAGACCTGTGAAAACATCTCACACATTAAGATAAAAATAATTAAATTAGATGGGCTATTGGGACTCAATTGTTAGTCATTAACTTGAGCTACAGGACATGCAGCTCCTGAGGTGACAGCCACAGACCTTGATTATGAAACATATTCTTGCTTTTATTTTTATTCATCAAAACTCTATATAAGCTATCATTATTATTATCAAATTAGACAGTATAGCTTAGGGAGGGGTCATCTTCTTTACAATACACAGGTAAAAATGCCCAGTAGAATGAGTGTTTCCAATAGATAAGCACACTATATTACAGGCAGTGGAGATATCTCTGTGTCCATTCACATCATGCTAGCTACCAGAGAAAGAGAGCTTCAGCAAACATGTAAAGGCACAACAGAAACAAAAGACAAGCTAGGGTCTGTAGTCCCATGGCTTTCCCTAAACGAGATGGACCCATCAGAGGATTCCCTTCTGGTAGGCTGACACCTGCAACTTCAATTGCAACACGCTGTTCCTCTGGCATGATCCACATCACCTACCCAGCCACAAAACCTTTTATCTATAGTTTGTTATGCCTGAAGAGTGTTCTGAAATCATGTCTAAAAGAGCCATCATCAAGGAGACCAAGAGAATTTACCCAGGAACTGATGGGAGCAGACATAGCCCAACATTATGTGGAACTCACGAATTCCTACAGAGGAGGGTAGATAAGATTGGAGGAACCACTGAAGTGAGGAACAACACAAGAATATGGCTCACAGAAAGGACTCCTGGAACTTGCAGAGATCGGGCACTCTTTAGGGGTCTAACTTAGGTCCACTGGATATGTTATGGCTGAGTACCTTGATATTCTTTAGGGATTCAGAAAAGTTGGAACTGGGGATGTCTCTGATTCTTTTGCCACTCTGTAGGACACGTTTCCTCCTACTGGGTTGCCTTATCGAGTCGTAATGTGATGATATATGTCTGGTCTTATTGTATTTGTTATGCCATGTTTGATTGAGGTACCTGGGAGGCTTGCTCTTGTTTGAGGAAAGAAAGGGAAGACACAGATCTAGGGAAGAGAGGAAGTAGGGTAAACTATGGTCAGGATGTAATATATGAGATACCACTACTACTACTACTACTAATAATAATAATAATAAACTTAAGCCCAAGTATATTTTTCTTCATTTTAATTCCATTAAGTATTTATCACACCAATGAAAGTTTCCAAAGTTACTGACTGCAGAGTAGTTATCAAGTTGCAGAAGGTAAAATTTTGTTGCTCTTATTTGATTTCTGGGATTGTGGCTACACAAAATTATGATATATGTTTTAACCCAAATATGTATATGGAGACCCATAAGCATATCCATCCTACCCCTTACAGAAATGTATCATATACCTAATTTTGCCAGCAGTAAGATTAAAACAGACGCAGTTCCAACTGTGACTCTTCTAGCCTAAGGAATCCTTTAGAATTTTAGATAACTCAGCTCTCTCCAAACCAGAATTCTTGGCTTTGATGCTGAAAAGAATTTCAAAAAATATTCGGCTCATTAAAAGAGTTGTTTATTAAAATTATTTTATGTTAGGCTGAAGCTAAGCATAAAAGAAACAGAGGTGCTTAAGAAGTAAAACACACCCAAGCCAAGGTATGTGTGTCTCCAATGAAAATAAGGAAATTAAGTCTGATTACAAACTTCCCCAAGAAATCATAAGGCATCATCTAAGCATTAACTATATATATAATTTTAGTTGCTCTCAAGGTACACCTCAATGCTAAGTAACCATATTTCCTCCTCAGTCTCTTCTGATAAAAGACATACTGGTTCCAGTGATGCTTTTGATGGTATTATAATCTGATATGGTAGAACTAAAATCTTTCAGATTCCTATAGGGGTTTAGAGAATGCCTTTTTCTGAACCGGTGTTTCTAGGAAAATATTAGGAAACTGCAGGTTTTCAGTTGAGAATTGAGAATGGCCTTGAGCATTTGGAAGCTGTGTTGGAATTTCCATTCAACCTTATATGTTATATATAACAACTAATATGTTATATTAGTGAGAAGCTTCTCCTGGTCAAAGAGAGAGCAGGGCTTTCCCCTCTCCTCAAATGTTTCAAGGATTTTCCTGGACTTTTATTTATCCTCAATAGAGTTATCATCTGCCATTCATAATAGTAATCCTTGTGCTTATATACAAAATACAAAGTCAATGATGAATTGTATAAAATCAAGACTGAAAATATGTATGTACATGCAAAAATAATGGTCTTCTAGAGGATTAGAAATGTCTTATTTAAAATTTTTCTTGCATTTGATGTGTGTGCTATTTTCACTAGAGGATGAAAAATAGAGGTAGAATTTGAATTCATTTCAAAATAACAGAAAAAACCTACATGACATAGTAGTACCACGTCTGATAATATAACAAAAGATAACAAAATCAGTTTGTAAATACACAAAAAGAACATGTACACTAACTTATTTATGTAAATATTATTTATAAAATTGTAAAAACATGAACAGCATAAATTTCCAAAAATGAAGATAAGAAGAGGGAACATTGTTATACGAAATTTAATTCTGGTGATCTACAAATAACGAAATGATTCTACAACTTTTAAAAATGTGAATATAACTAAAAGCCATTACATTAAGTGATACATTCTAGGCAACCTACAGGGAAGCGTGTATTATCTAAGATGTAGAATCTCAAAATTGTTGGTTTCAGAGAAGTTGACAGGAGGATAGTAGTTTTTAAAAGCTGAGACAGGTTGGAGAAAAGGGAAATATGGGTAACATTTGTCAAAGGCTTTAAAATTACTCTTAGAACACATAGTCTGGCATTCTTTATTCAGCAAAGTAAAACATAATAATAATAGCTACCTATGAACTTCAAAACAACTGGGAAAAGATGGATTTGGACATGTGATGGTAAATACTGCCAACTTGACAGGATAGAATAATCTAGAAGATAAGTCTCCTTGGAATGCCTGTAAGGCGTTGTCTAAGATTAGGGTAACTGAAGGGGGAAGCCACACTCTAAAAGCAAGTAGCAACAATTTAAGACTTAAACATTGAATTAAAACAAAGGGAAAGAGGAAGCTTCTCATGACTTAATGTATTCCCCACCTGGAAGTAATGTATACATCATGTGTGCTATCAAGCTGTGAGCCAAAAAAAACCTTAAGTAATTTCTCAGCATATTTGTCACAGAAACAAGACTAGTAACTTTATAAAAATGATGAATTTTTAATATGTACATACAGGTACACTGATTTGAAGATTCCCTCATATATAAATGTAAATAGAGAATGCATTATTGCAAAAATATGCATAATATTTGCATGCTAAATTCAATGAAAATTGAAAAATACAAGAAAAGGAAGAAAGGAATATATAGGTAGGGGTAGGACCTGATGAAATTCTGTCAATTCTATGTTAGCATATTTATTGATATTGCCATTGTTCTAGCCCTATTCATACAGACTTTTCTAGGGAAGATTATTTGATAGCTGAGTTCCTGGTATTCTATTTCTTTAAAAATATCTTTCTATCCTATCTTACATTGTATTACATGATCTAAATTTAGGAGGTGTTGTTTTACCATCAATATGTGAAAGCTACTTATACCACTATGGACATCTTACCATGGTAGTCATTGCTGTGGTTTATATATGTTATGGCTATGGAGGATTATTAATTACTTCTCACAGTTAGTCAAGACCAACCTTGGACTTATGGGAGAAGAACTTTTAGCTTCTACAGGGATCATCACTCTAGTTGTTGGTCCATACCAAGAAGGATATATTTGTGTGTATGTGTGAATACATATATATGTACAGAACAAGAATAATTAGACTTTCAATCTGAGTTTGTAGGGGCATGGGATGAATTGGTGGAAAAGAACTAGGAGTGAATAAGGGAAAAAGGGAAGGGTGAGTCAATATTTCTTTTAACTAAAATTGCATAAAAGGAATATATATATATGCAAATATTAACACAAAAGGTAGTCATGTATTTTGATAAAAGATAAATTCACACTCTAATATAAAAATAAATTTAATGCAGATATGTGAAAATATATTTACTGTCAATATTATATTTTCCTCTAGTTATTCTGCAACTTGTGAGTTGGTAATGTTCCAAACTAAAAAGGTTAATAAACTGTTCCATTATCTCAAATATGGTGAATTATTCAATTCTGTTTAATATGTAATTATTTTAATTTTCTGAAAAATCAGTTTTGTGTGAAATATATTCTTAATTGTTGCTATTTAATTTTTGGTTATCATGGCTCATTTGAAACATAGACTATAATAATATATATTTAAATATTATACATCTAATAGTTGCATTTCCTTTATATTTGATCATATGACTACTTTAGCAACCTTCTAGTTTATTATTCTGATTACAAAACTGAGGTTTAGAGGAATTTGGATCAGAAACTGGGTGAACTAGCTGGTTAAGTACAGAATTCCATATAAGGATACATTTCATTTTCTATTTAAGTCTGCACGATAACTCAATGAATTTTGGAATCATTAGGGCCACCCAGTTAATTATATTAAAAGAAAAATCCTGAAGTTCAACAGGGTTAAGTGGCTTACCAACAGGGGATATGAGACAGGGCTTGCACAAGGACTCATTGCCACCAAATCCTTAATAGCAATAATCAACTCTCCTGCAGCTTGAGTTTTTATGTTCTGGGTTTTTATCTTGGTACTTAGCTCTGAGAATAAATAGGAGTTAACATATCACAGGGGGATGAGTCCCTTTGTTAGTGTTCAGACATCTGTACTGGCCTGCTCTGGAGGCTTCGACAGGATACATCCATAGCTGCAGCCACTAAGATCACCTTCTCTGCACATTCTCTACCTTCCCTTCTAAAAGGGCCCTGCCCAGTTCCCATAGATCTCTCTCTCTCTCTCTCTCTCTCTCTCTCTCTTTCTCTCTCTTCTCCTCAGTCTGTTTCTCTCTCTCTTTCTCTGTTACTCTCTTTTCCGCTGCTTCTGTCCCCAGAGGCCAGTCTCCATACTCCCCTCCTCCCCTTCCCTCTTTTTACGTTTCCTTTCCCCTAATTAAAAAGAAAAACCCTCCATGTGAACTCTGTCTCATGGTGTCTTTCTCTTGTGCAGCACCTTCTCTAAATTACAATACCTCTGCTTCTTCATGTCCATCCCTTTCAAAATACCTTGTCGCTATAATCACAGCTCTAATTATGGCTGATGGCAAATTCTCTTAGAAGAAAATCTGGGGAGATTTTTCCAGACAATAGAATAGAAAATAAAGGGATCTGAACAAATGGTGGAAAGTGTTTTTAAAAGAAAATAAATGACATTAAAAGAAAAAGTAGGAAAAGAACATGCTGATGAGTTTTGAATACTTTCGTAACAAAACAGACCTCGATTTGAGTTATATCAGTGTATCTGTAGCACATAGGAAGACAGGAACTGTTGAAATGAGGGCCCAGAATACCCTAATCATCTACCAAGGTTTACTAGGCAGTTGAAGTAACTAGCATGCTTAAAGTTAAAATAAAGAATTATCAAAGTATTGTTCTGTACAAATAAAGATGTTCTTACAATCTGGAGAGGTGACTACTTAGTTGAAAAGTATTTGTTAAGCATAGAGTTGAATGTTCTGCTGGTCCAAATTTGAGTATTTGAGTTGAATGTTTGATTGACACCAATAAAAAGAACATTCTCATGAAGTCAACTGTATCCAGTGAAAACAAACATCAGTAAATATAAAGATTGAATTAATATCTGAAATTTGACGAAGGGACAGATGTAACACATGTGAAAGCATATTTCTTATTGCCTGCTACCCTAATGCTCTTTATGCCACTCTCAGAATAGCTGACTTATTGCAAGACATTTTCTCCAAGCCACTAGAGTATAGAGGTATGTGTAGCTTTTTTTTTTTACCATGAATTTAAAATTACAGTAAAAGTAAAGTACAGAATTTTGTATCTATTATCACTACGAATTCTATGTAATAAATACTATAGATTAACATAAGGGTAATTATATAGATGCTGTGTAGAGCTCAATAACACTGTGGAATAAACTATTACAAAAATAAAGACTTAAAGCAAAGTAGTTTGGGCAGTAGAGTAATCCTTAGGATATTCTGATCTCAGACGGAATGGCAAATATGTCTACTGTCTGGGTTTTCATTGTGCTCCATTAGACACTGTATTAGTGAGGGTTATCTGCAGTCATAGAATTTATAGAATGAACCTCTGTCTCACATATTCTCTCTCTGCATATAGTGACTTATTTTATTTAACAAAAAACCAAACTCTTTCTCATTTTACATAACAATCCCAGTTCCCACTCCCTCCCCTCTTCACATTCCCTCCACTTGCCCCCTCCAATCCCCCTCCCCATCTACTCCTCAGACAAGGCAAGGCACATTGCTTTGGGAAAGGTCCAAGGCTCTCCCTGCTATATCTAGGCTGAGCAAGTTATCTCTCCAAAGAGAATGAGTTCCCCAAAATCCAGTACAAGCAGTAGGGATAAATCTTGGGGCCACTGCTAGTGGCCCTGCAGTCTGCCGCAGCCATATAGCTGTCACCCACATTCAGAGAATCTAGTTTGGTCCTATGCTGAGTCCTTCCCTGTCTGGCTAGAGTTGATGAGTTCCCATTAGCTCAGGAAAAATATTTCAGTGGGTGTTCCCAACATGGACTTGACCTCTTTACTCATATTCTCACCTCTCCCACTCTTCAATTGGAGCTTTGGGAGCTCAGCCCAGTACTCTAATGCTATGTCTGTCCCTGTTTCCATCAGTTTCTAGATGAAGGTTCTATTGGGACATTTAAGACATCCATCAATCAGACTACAGGGCAAGGCCAGTCTGGGCACCCTCTCCACTATTGCTTAGGGTCTTAGGTGAGGTCATCCTTATGGGTTCCTGAGAATTTCTGTAGTGTCAGGTATTTTGCTATCTCCATAATGGCTCCCTCAATCGAAATATTTCTTCCATTAACTATCCTGTCCCCTCTCCTTCTCACCTACTATTCCCCTTCTGCCTTCTCTTCTGCCCCCACCTCCATGCTCCCAATTTTGTCAGGGGATCTTGTCCATTTCCCCTTTCAAGATGGATCTACATACGTCTTTCTTATGGTTCAACGTATTACCTTGCTTGTCTAGGGTCATGAACTATAGATTCATTATCCTTTGCTTTACAGCTAGTAGCCACTTATGAGCGAGTACATACCATGTTCATCTTTCTTGGTTTGAGTTTCCTCACTCAAGATTTTTTTTATTCCATCATTTCCATGTATATTTCAAGATGTCATTGTATTTTACCTCTGAGTAGTACTTCATTGTGTAAATGTACCATATTTTCTTTATCCATTCTTTGGTTAGCAGCATGTAGGTTGTTTTCAGGTTCTGACTATTACAAATAATACTTCTATGAACTTAGTTGACCAAATGTCCTTGTAGTAAGATTGAGCATTCTTTAGATGCCCAACAGTGGTATTACTGTATCCTCAGATAGGTTGATTCCCAATTGTCTGAGAAACTGCCATACTGATTTCCAGAGTGGTTGTAAAAGTTTGCATTCCCACAAGCAATGTAGACAAAGGAGTGTTCCCCTTAGTCTATATCCTCTCCAGTAGATCATTGGTG
>PVIU01014329.1:6479-52541 GCA_004026605.1 Ondatra zibethicus
CATATATATATATATATATATATATATATATATATATATATATATATATATATATATATATAGAAAGAAATCTATATGGGGGTCACCAAATAACAGGGGAGACAATACTCCAACTCTATATCTTATGCCACCAAGTTAAATCTTCATACAGTGCCAGGAATAAGTTACATCTTGTTGAGTTGTTGGCTGAAGAAGCACCATGGAGACCTCCAAACATTTGAAGGCTATTGCTAAGACTCTTGATTGTACTCCACAAACTGAATCCTTTTGTTGAATACAACACTTGCATATGTCCCTGAATACGGAGAAATCAAGTTTGTGCTTAACAAGAAGAATCACCTCTACTGGGTAGTGTTTATAATATTGGAAGGTACTCTGAATGCTATCAAAAGAGAAAAATAATCATCAATATCTCTAGCTACAAAGCCTGTGACCTACAATAGTGACCTTCCTTAAGATAAACAGGTTCAATAGTAGCACAAATGCTATGGGAGGAATCAACCTAGGGTTGGTAAATGAGAATGCCCCCAAAGGCTCATGTTTTTGAACACTTGGTTCCCAGTTGATGAAATGGTTTAAGAACAATTAGGAGTTGTAGCCTGTTGGAAGAGGTGTGGCCTTGTTGAGGGAAGTTTAAAAAGACCATGTCGTTCCCAATTATTGCTCTCTCTTCTCTCTCTCTCCCTCTCTCTCTCTACCCCCATCTTTCTCTCTCTAGTGCTTGTGGATTAGATTTCATGTCTCAGCTATTGCTCTAGCATCAAGCCTACCTACTGTCAGGTTCCTCACCATGATGATCACAAGCTGTGAGTCCCCGATTTAATTCCTTTCTTCTATAACCTATCTTGATCATAGTGTTTTGTCACAAAAACAGAAAAACCACTAAAACACAGCATTTTCTGATTGTATTTAAGATGCACTCCATGAGATGGAATCCATACCCGACACTGCTAAAGTGGTCAAGAATCAGAGACAATACTGGTAATGGCCCAAAGGAAAACCTACTACTGTTGTTTTGCTAAAGGAAAATAGTAATAATGTTACTCCTAGTGACATACTGCTATACCTATAGACTATTTCCTCACTCAGGCATCATCAGAGAAGCTTCTTCTTCCTAAAGTATATAGGAATTAACACCAAAGTGCACAACTGGGCAATTTGCAGTGAGTAAAGACTTTGCAGTCATCAGTCCTAAACCAGATATCTTCATTAAAGCCTTCCCCTCAAGCTCACAGATAAAGAAGAGGAGGCAGAAAGGTTGTAAGACCCAGAGGTGATGAATGACTCCAAGGGAATCATATCTTCCAGACACAACAGGACTGATACACATATGAACACACAGAGACTGTGGCAGCACACATGAGGTCTGCATAGGTTTAAGCCAGATATAGTCTCAGTCAGGGGAAATGGATATGGTATATAACCTGTCACTAGAAAGCTAATTGCATCTGATACATTTTGGAAAAAAAATATTTTCCTCCAGTGGTATCTCTAACAACACCTTGAGGCAGGCCCCATACCCAGGAGTATTGGCCAACACAAAATGAACCCAATCATATTTTTGTAGACATTTTCTCTTATATTGCTTTTTTGTGTATATTTGTCCTATCAGTCTTTTTCTGGTTTATTTTGATTTTCATTTTGGTGTTTTGGTGGTGTTTTGCTTGTTCACTTATTTTTTTTTCATTTTGTTTTTATTTCTCTCTGTTTTTATAAGAGAAAATTAAAAAGAACATAATAAAAGTGGGTAGTTAGGGAGGTAGAGAGGATCTGTGAGGAATTGCAGAAGACAAAAACATAATCAAAATTTATTGAGTGGAAAAAATTCACTAAAAGTTACAGAGATCAGCTGACAATTTTCCAAACCTCAATTAATGTATTTAAAACACAACCCTTACACTTAAAGCTCAGGGAACATTGTGGAAGAGGAAATACATGAAGATTGTAATACCCACAAGACCAAGGCATCTGCTGTGTCACCATGTCCTTTTAAAAAATTTAATTTACTTTAAAAATCAAAAAAAAATGAAGAGGAGGATTATTTCTGGAAGCAGTTGGATGTATGAATAGAGGGTGAATATGATTAAGATAAGTTGTATGAATTCTATAAAAATTAATAAAAATATTAAGTTAAATAAACTATTGCTGTGTTATCCAATATTTCAACCATAACCGTTTTTGAATCCTTAGACACCAGTATCCAGGGAAACCGGGGTCCCCACCGTACCTGACACATCCCTTTCTTTGAAATTTCTATCAGGACAGAAAAAAGATGATTATTTCCCAATTTTTACCATCCACGTAGTTCCAACAACAAAAAAAAATCTTTAGATAAACCCACAGTAATCTCCTGCTTACTATAATTAACTATAAATTCTGTGAATGCGATATACACATCTTTTTAATTTTTTTAATGTGGCATCTTGGTGCAGTTTAAACCAAAGGAAATTCATATTTGAATTCTACATTTATTTCTCTGTGCCTTCATTTTGTCCGTAGTTGGTAATTAACGGCATGTGTGACTTGCCAGTCCATTGTGTGTCTGACCTATGTCCCTGCTGCCTGTGTTCTCTGTCCCTAACAAAGGACTTTGCTCTATATTTATTCACCCAGAATAGCAAACACACACACACACACACACACACACACAAGGGGGGACATCAATCTATATGCACATATTGCTTCCAAAATTTATTGAATATTTTTATTGAAAAGAAATTCAGACACTATTTTCTGATCACGATTCTCCTCCCCTAGCTCCTCCAAGATCTTGCCCTTTTCCCACTAACCTAACTCTATTTCTTATTTCTCTCTTCTAGAAAACAAACAGACAAATAGAAAAGACAAGCCAGGATAATAACAAACAATAATAACAAAGATATAGCAGAAGGAAAACACATATACACACACTCACTAAAACGAACAAACAAAAAACAATCATAAAAGTATAGAATGGGAAACTATAATATGCAAGCGAAATACCGGTAAGATATTTTTAAAGAGTGGGAACTGGGATAGGTATGTAAAATGATAAAAGATTGTTTTAACTAAAATGAATTTAATAATAATTTTAAAAAGATTGGCTTACACCTGTGAGTTGCTGCCAGCAAATGATTACCATATCAAACAGATGCACTTGTACACTCTTCTGGATCCAGGTGTAAAGATGACATAGTTTAAGATTAAAGCTCTGGAGGCTGAGTAAAAGTAAGAAAACAATTTGACAACAAAGGAGTATCCTGAAGCTAGCTATACTGCATGGTCTGTGACAAAACTCAAACAATATATGTATAGAAATAAAAAAATCAGTGATCAAATATGTTCAGACAAATAGGATATGTAATTTCCCCTCGTTTTTAATTAATTTTATTTTTGAGATTAAAGTGTAAGTAGATCACTTTCCTCATTTTTCCTCCCTCTGAAACCTACGTAACTTTCCTTGATCTTTCTTAAATTCATGAGCTTCCCCCCATTAATTGTTAAGTACATATATGTATATGTGAATGTATATGAAGTTTTTCCTAAATACATAAGTAAAACCTGCTTAGTCTGTATAATATTACTTGTTTGTATGTTTCTAGAACTGACCATTTGCTATTAGATAATCAATTGATATATGCTTCCCTGAAGAAGACTATTTCTCTCACTCTCTTTTAAATAAATTGTTTTAACTAAAAATAAATAAATATACCCATGGAAAGAAATGCAAACATAATTTGCCTATTTAGTCAACTTTTCACACTTGTGTGAATGTATCAGAATTCCACACATTATCTCTGAGACATTGTTAAGAGGATATACTTAAATGAGTATGTCTAGAAGGAGTCACGCTATGTGCAAAAGGTACAGCATAGAAAACGTATTCAGTGAGAACTAAACGGAAGAAATTTTCCCAAATCTTGGATTAGATACAGTCATCCATATAGGGCATTCACTCCCCACTCCCCAAATCAGCATGATCAGAGAAGAACTTCTCCATGTCCTTTTTTATTAACTTCCCAACAGTGAAGTTAAAAGAAATGATCTTTAAAACTTCTGAGAATAAATGTCAAATCACTTATGTAGGAAAGCATACCACAATAACAGAAAATACTTATCACCCAGGAGGGAATGACATGAAACATTTCATCAGTGGGCTAAAATGCCTGCCAACTAGTTTACTGAGAAGTATACATATCTACAAATGTAATATTTCAAATGAAAAAAAATAGTTTTATTAAGAAAAAGCATAAACTGACAAAATTCATCAAACTAAATCAGTATTAGAGAAGGTAACTAAATCCTGCAAGAAAAGAGTTATGTGGGGATGGGACAAAGATAGGTGGAGGAGGGAGGGTGAATTAATAACATAAATAGCCTATGAAAAAGCCATATGAAAGAATATTGTTTTGTAAGTCAACTAAAAGAATGAGTTATAAAAATCAGAGTTGGAAGACAGATATTTCATAAAGCTGTTTTTAAAAGAAAGAGATTATTAAAAAAATTTCCAATACCATTATCAGATATGGGATACATCCATATGAAGTCCTGATCAGGGAAGCTCCTTCACCCCATAAAACAATATAGATAAGAGCTTGCCATTCTTCTTCATTTTCTGCCAGTACTAGATGATAAGATTTTATTGCTGAAGACACCACACACACACACACACACACACATACAGACACACACACACGCACCTTGGTAGCAAGATACAGATATTAAACTGCAAGTTCTGGAAGCTTTCTTCCTGCTAGGTAGATTTCATGAAAGATTAAAGGTATAAATATTCTTATCCACTTATAAACTTTACAAACTGTAATACAGCATGCCAGGTGACATGTGCCTACTGGTTGAACAGTGGTATGACTGGACAGTTATGGATACAACCAATCACTTCCTGATTGGACTTGAGGCCTAATCTGTAAGCGAGAATGTTAATTTAGTACAATCAAAAGTCCATGATGGAGAAGGTTATAGGAATGGAGGAGGAAAGCCTAAGGAGAGCTGGTGCTATTATCTAGCTAAATTGATACGGCATCAAATTTCAACCTAAATATTTGTTTGTATCCATAGACAAATGCTGCAATCAGCCTTAACCAGAGAATCTTCTATTTGCAATTAATGACAATAGATGATTCTAAGGGTACTGAAAATAAGGGATGGTGGAGTGCTCGGCCCTCAACATTTACCAAACCCTCTCCATGATCAGAGAAGGTCAGGAAATAATGTAAAATACAGTGAAGAGCTATAAAAATGCTATTTCCTAGGCACAACAAAGCAATTGCAGCATAAACTCACAGCCGCTATGGCTGCCTGCGCTAGGTATGCATGGGCCTCTTGACATTCTCTCATGAAATTACAAAACTGTATAGCATCCTGCATAAATAGTGTAAGTCCTGAAACTTAGAAAGTTTGGTGGTCAGACAAGGTATGGTATGGGCAACAACCTACTGTAACATGAGGGCCTGCTTGTTGGGGATTCTGTCCTGCCCAGTTTCCACAGCCAGCAAGTCCCATTATTCTTATCTATATTAGCCACATGGTTCAGTACCTTTTTCAGCTGGGCAGGTCACATCCTGCTTCTTTGGTAGTCTGGGCAGGACTGGGGAAAGAGCTTCCTTCTTTCTAGAATACTCCTGTTCTCATTGCCCCACCTCTACTTCCTGTCTGGTTTTCCCGCCTATACTTCCTGCCTGGCTATCAGCCAATCAGCCTTTATTTAAAACATGATTGACAGAATACAGACAATTCTCCCACACCAACCTACTAGATAGGGCTCTATTATATTATAAAATAATAGTAACAGTGGACATTGTGTTTTATTTTGCTTACTGTGTTTTTAAAACTCTGTGGGAAATTTCCTAGATTAATGATTCATGTTGGAATGCCCAGCTCTTTGGGCAAGTGGTACTGGGATATAAGAGAAAGCAAACTGAGCCAACTGGAATTTGGGGAAGGCATTAGCCAGTAAGCATCACTCCCCCATGGTTTCTATTTCAGTCACTGTGTCCAGGTTTCTGGCCTGGCTTCACTCAGTTATGGACTTAGCAGCTCTAATATGAAATAAATCCTTTCCTTCTGGAGTTGCTTCTGATTATGGTGTTTTATCAGAGCAACAGAAACTATAAACTAAGAAAATGACCAAAATGACTTGATTCTTGGGGTAAGGTGTTTGCTTTCTGAGACATTTTACTGATTAGACCTTTGTGACACAACAAGGAATTTTTGCATAATAGGCATAAATATCTCTATATGAGCCACCTGAGAGGCAAGAAAAATAGTCTCTGGCAAAGAATTACACACAGAAATGCATTAAACATAGCCCTAAGTAGAGTTAAGGACACCATTTTAAACATAAGTCTTGAAATACATGAATAAAGGTATGATTTTTTTTTTACAACATTCTGGTCATAGAGCTTTGTTTTTATAACATAATCTAACTTTTGGGGTTTTAGAAACCAATCTGAGAATATTTCAATTTTAAGCTATACTTACAGAGGAAAATTTAGAGGGCTTTTCATCCACAGGCAGGCAGCTCCAAAGTAGTTATTCATCTGAGAATTCACAGCACCACTGTACCGTCCAATTAGCAAAACATACATTAAAAGCTGCTGTAAAGCACTCTAGGAAGCCAGCTGATGGCTCTGATTAATGGCTGCGCATCTACAGCTACTGCACCCAGGCCTTAACAGAGCTCTTTGTAAACTGTCAACACAAACTCAAGCCACCTCAGCTTAGCAGGCAGGAAAGTATGTATTGGAGTTGGTTAGTTACAGCCCTCTTCTCTCACACCAGGATGGGTATAATATTTCTCAATGACTGAAAAACGTCAAAGACCAAAGAAGATGCTAATTTGGAAGCAAAATCTTACAATTCTAATACACTTGTTTCTGCTTGTTAGGTCTCATAAACAGAAACATAGATCCAATTTAAGCACATTAAGATCCCTCATTTCCAATTTCTATGGTCTTTCTTTTGTTATAAATGTCCTAATAAATTATCTTGTTGCTATAGCAAAAATTTCAATGTTATAAAAATCATATTTCACAAGAATGGCATTTGTAGATCTTGCATTTACCTTGGGTTTCTTACTAACTCATCTTAAAAACAACTATCACTATTTTGGATTCACATCTAAGTGTTTTCTTGTGGGTGGATGCATGTGTTTCCTATAGAAAACAAAACAACAAGAAGATAATGTGATGTTAAGTTGCTAGCATCACCCCAGCCCCTGGCATCCATCCCAGTCCCCTGGCCTGGGAGTTGCTTTGGTCTGAACCACAAATCCCAACATGCCGGTGGGAGGGATCAGGACCACTCCCACAAGGTATTTAAGTGGGCGCCCAGAGGCAGGACACGTGGTCCCGTGTTTTGCATGTACTTCCCATTTTTTTTTTTTTTTTGTCAATCCTGCCATGCTCTCGGCCACCCGAGAGTGCTGTATTTAATAAAACATGGGCATTTTAATTTGGTTTAATTCGAACTGATTGAATTACTTTGGGTCTGCAGAGTGGCTCTTCTTAGGATTTTTCCTAACAGACAACATTACATTTTGTAATCTTTGGCCCACCCTTTGTAGCCTCCACAGAAACAAAACAGCCTTTTTATATGGCATAGTCCCGCTAAATTGACAATGCATTGGTATGCATTGTTTTTAGGTTCCAAACCTGGGACAAAACGCTGAGGTGCCTATTTAACATATTAAAGTGGACCTGGCTACCAGGTTCTTCCTGCTTCCCTCAGTCCTTACCTGTTACAGGGCCCTCCTGGCTGGCATACTCTACCCCATATCTCAAACTTTCCAGTCCTTAGGGCTGGGCTGCTCTTCTTCCTTATAACCCAACCTTGTTAATTACCACTCCCTTTGTGCCTTTGGGCCTCCTGGCTGCTGCACCTGATTCCCCTTGCTCTCCTCTCCCTTCTCCTCCCTCTCTCCCACATGGCGCAGCTCAGTGTCATGCCCACTCTGGACTCTCCCAGATGTCCCTGACTTTGACTATGCTCTCCCACATATCTATAATGAACTTTCTCCTCCACCACACCTAGGAGCAGTTATGCTTCCTTTCCTTCTTATTTCTGTTTTTCATTCATTTATGACACCAGAGTAAGGTAGGTAAGGCAAACATGGTAATACACAAAAAACGATAGCAGTATAAGTGACGATACAACAAAGCATGTGGTGTTCTGATTAGTATAGTCATTCGCTGTGGAATATGGCCCATATAGTATTTGCTTATACTTTAGTAATATTTAAAGGCCTTGTTAAAATTAGAATGATAAATTAACATTGAATGTTTTTCAGAAATGAACCATAATTGTAATTAGTATTCATTTGTTTATTCCTACAAAATATTAAATTTTAGATATGTAAGACAGACACTTGGAAAAGTCTGAATATTAGTAAATGAATGGTCTTTCTTAATAATTTTGAGATAATAAAATTGTTTTTACAGAAGGTTTAGATTATTTTTAAACTTAAAAATTTTAAACAGTCATTTTAGCATCTATAACCCCATAAACATATGACAAGGAATTTATCTAATAAATGTTGTTAAAGTGTTACAATTACAGAAAATTTAAGTGGTTTACAATAAGAGAAATAAATATAAGAAATATTTTCTATTTTATATCACAAGTTAACCTCCGTGAACACAGTATTCGAGACAATTTGTCAAACCGCTTTTAAAGTACAGCTTGTGCTGTCAAAACTAATGTCATTTGTAAACTTGAGTTGAGATATAGTATCTCCATTCCTAGTATCTCCATAGCTTTTATCCTGAAGGAATTTTGAGTTTTGTCAAAGGCCTTGTCTCTATGTATTGAGATATTCCTATGATTCCTGTCCCTGAGACCATTTATGGGATGAATTATGTAAGTGGTTGTTTGCATTTAATAGTGATGGGGGTGAGATGTCATTTTCTTCAGTAATGTAGCCACTAATAAGATTCTTATTCCAATAAAATCCCTTCTCCCACACAGACAAGAAACTCTAATGAAATAGTTGACTACACAAAAAGGATTTGTAAGTAACAGCAGGAAACGTTGAGAAGAAAGGCTTCAGTAAAAGAGGGCAAAGGATGAGGAAGAGGAATGGGTATTAAGTAATAGATAAAACTATCCAACAAAAAAATTTAAAAATAAGTCTAAGCCCAAGTGGAAATACATAGCACATGAAAGTTACCGTTGTAAAATGGCATTACCTAAAAGGTTATATTGTATTTGGGTAAAGAATAGACAACTATAAACAAAATACATCTATAACTTCATTTTGAATACTGTATCAAACATATTAAACATCAAATATGCTCCTGTTATGTATGGGGGCTGAATTATGGCCTTAAAACTCTATGCAGTGTCTTGTGGTCCCAACTCACCACGTTCTAATTCTCCTTCCATGAAAATTACATGTATCAGCTGTAATGTGGTTTGGATCTTGCCAGATAATATGGTTTAATAGAGTGCTTATCTGTTTCTCCTGGTTCAGATGTTTATGTTTCCATGAAATAATTTTGGAGAAAATTCCCTAAAGAGATTATTCTAATAATAAGAAATTGGGATTTGAGAGCTTTTTTGCCCCATGAATCCTACCATCTGTCTGTTTGCCTACTTCACCTAAGCCCTTATTGACCCTCATAATTCTTCATTGACTGAGATTGAAGTGTCTTCCCACTGGGTTAATAACAGAAGTCAAATAAAGCACAATTTGATTTTGGCACCCATTTAGAAACATAGTGTCAAACAATAAACAGATCATCTGAAACAAACAAACAAACAAAGGTTGCTTTTTAAAACAAAAGCCTAGATCTTACGTTGCCAATAAATGTCTTGCTAAGTCTGAAAAATGGTAGTCTGAACTCTGGCCAATTACTCCAAATGACCACAGACTTTTTTCTTGAAATCACCAGATAAATACTCAGACCCTGTATAACACTTAAGACATTTAAA
The DNA here is from genome assembly GCA_004026605.1 of Ondatra zibethicus. Classification (NCBI taxonomy): domain Eukaryota; kingdom Metazoa; phylum Chordata; class Mammalia; order Rodentia; family Cricetidae; genus Ondatra; species Ondatra zibethicus. The sequence goes on from PVIU01014329.1 coordinate 16,407, forward strand.
ATTTATTTGTTTGTATAAAGGACTCTGATGGATGTCATTTAGTCCAGCTGAGATAGGTTTCTCCGTGGCTTTTCTCAGTCCTTCCAAAACAAGTCACCTCATCAAGGAACCTTTGAGATCTAATGTGATTTCCACTCTAGCAAATGTGTAGATGGCTGAGCTCTTAATGAGTCAAGACAAAGGGTTTCCTTATAATTGACACACAGAACTATTTGAATGGATTCTAGCTTCTGCCAAGTTTTCCTGTTAAGCTATTCATGTGTATAACAAATGTAAGTTCCAAGAGGGTAAAAAGTAGCGAGAGTGCTAGAAATTTTAAAAAGTTTTTTAAAAGCCTCTAAATTCCCTTAGCATACCACCATGGAGCTCCTGACTAAAGAAGCGCTAGTGCCCTCTCCTGGCCGAAAGAGAGACAAATTTTACACTATCTAGCTATAGAGGAACTCTCAAATGAGATGTCAAACACTTTGTGACTTTGTGACCCCTCCTAAAAAGTAGCATGTAGAGAAGCAATTTTAGGAAACCTAGAAAACAGACTTCCATGATTTCTACTGAGTCTATATGAATAACAATATTTCAATGTCCAGGTCCACTGGTTTGTCTATGATTTCATAAGTAAATTCCAGCATGACAAAGTTGTCCAACCAGAAGAAATTGAAAAATGATGTATACATAAAAGTGTTCATGTCACTTCCTATGTGCCTACGGAGAAATAGTTCATGAGTGTGGATAAACTAATATGTATAAATCTGTTTAAAAGTAGTTTTCTCATAACAGTTATTATTCTTTTCATGGACAGTCACATTTCTTGTGTGAATACATACAATGATTTATTACAATGGAGAACCCTACAAGGAAAGTGTATGTTTGTAGTATGTCAGCTCGAGCACATAACAGGATGCATGTTTACACACACAGTGAAAGCAATGCTATCCTTTCCAGAATAATTGTTTTGAAAAACTGCATTTATATCTTTGAGTCATTTGAAAATTTCCCTCTAGTAATTGCAGTAAGAGCCACAAACACATTTTATTACTTTCTAGAAACATCTCATTTGCTTAATTTATATTGACATACATACATTGCACATAGTGATGTGTTTCCTAAAGACATTTTTATACAAGTATACCATGTACTATCTCCCCATGAGTGCCTTCAGAAAATTCCCGTTAGTTCTCCAGACAGTCTCGTGTGTGTGTGTGTGTGTGTGTGTGTGTGTGTGTGTGTGTATGTATGTATGTTTTATGTGTACTACATTAAATCTAGGATACACACAAATAAGAAAATTCATTCAACACTTGACCTTATTATTTCCTATAGTATGATAATGTCCAGTTGTATTAATTTTCTTGCAAATAATGAGGTTTCATTCTTCTTTGTGACTAAATAAAATCCAGAGTTTACATATAAATATAAATTTTATCTTTCTGATCTTTATAATATTTTAGTTTATATGGGTAACACATGTATGCCACAGTGCACCTGTGGAGAACAGATGACAACTTGTAGAATTTGGGTCTCTTTCCATGTAGATCCAGAGTATTAAACTCTTGTCATCAGACTGACAGCAAGTACCTCTACCTGCTGATTCATATCACTGGTTTTGTTCATTTATTAATTTATTGATACCCTTGCTAATTTTATAAGTTGGCAACTGTGAAGAGTGTTACAATAAATAAAAAGTGCAATATCTATGTGTATATTGACTGAGAGTTCTATGGGTGTATAGCTAGGAATGGTATAGCTATGTTATGAGGTAGTTCTGCTTTCACTGTGTTGTTCTTTTGTATGTGTTTACGTGGATGTGTGTGTGTACAGATGTGTGCATGTAGTTTCATATGTATATAAGTGGAAGTGCATATGTGTGCATATGCATGTACAGGACAGACAGAAACTTTGCATGTCAGTCTCAGGAATGTCATCTGCTTCCAATGACTCAGGGTCTATCACTGGAATGGAGTTCACTAATTATGCTTAAGTGACAAGCCAGCAAGTACCAGCAATCATTCTGTCTTGATCTCCACAGTTTGGGATTATAGGTGTATACAGATAAAAATAATATATTTTCAATTAATGTTTCTATTATTTTCTTTGAGAAATGCACATGTACATATATAATATATATTTTTTTAATATCCACTTTATTTCCTCCCTCCCATTCTCCATGGACACTTTTCCAATAACTACTTCTCCCTTACCCCCACACTTCAAGAGCTCTTCTACTTTTAGAGCCCATTGAATCCAGTTAGTATTGTCCATATGTACATAGGTATTGAATCATTCACTGGAGTATGGGCAATCTATTTGTGGTCACAGCCTGAAAGAAAAATGACTCTCTCTTCCCCAGCAACAATCAACTGCCAATAACTCATCAAATAGGTATGGGACTCTTGAGTTCTTTCTTCATTCATGCTGAACTTTAACTGGCTTATTTCTGTGAAGGCAATCTCAGCTGATGTTAGTTTATGCATTCAACAGTCATGTCACATTCAGAAGATTCAAAAGACCCATAGTGATTCACACCAATCATTCCCATTCTTTGGCTCCTTCCTTCCTTTCTTTCATGATATTCCCCGAGCCTTGGTGGCAGAACATTGATATAGATATCTTACTTGGGGCTAAGAACTCACAATCACATACTATTAATATTTTGACCAGCTATGAGTCTCTACATTAACCACTGACTACTGCAGAACTTTCTCTGACCAAAGTTGAGAACAGGATTGACAACATGACCATGTATCCAAAAATATGATACTATAGATGTTGTGGGGGCTTTCTCATTCAAAAAAGACACATATCCAATGTCTACTTCCTCATCTGAGTAGTGGGATCATATGTGACAGGCCTTTTGCATGCTGCCATAGTCTCTATAAGCTCATATGTGTATTAGTCCTGTTGTGTCCATAGGATTTTGAGCAGAGGTACACTCATAAATTTTGTGGGGTTTCTGGAAACTGAAATCAGTTCTTCCTGCTTGAACTCAGTTTTTAGTTTTGGAAGAGCAACCAAACTGATTTCCATACTGGCTATAATAATTTACATTCCCAGCAGCAGTGTGTAAGTGTTCTCTTTTCCCCACATTATCACCAGCATTTTGGGTTATTTGTTTCTTTAATTGTAGCCATTGTGACACTGGTAAGATAGAATATTAATGTAATTTCATTTGTACTTCATTGAAGGCTAATAAAAATCCCAACAGCAAGCATGCATGAGAAACCCTTTTTAAGCTATTTGTCAGGGTTGTTCAAGAAACTCACAAAGTATACAGCCTATTGCTGTTGCCCTTGGTTGATTCCAGAGGTGGAAGGTAAATAACTGTTGCTGAAGACACCATATACTTCAGACCAAGGACCAGAGACTCTGGAGCTGAAACTGACTTGACTGGTTTCTCCCTGAGGCTTAGCTTTCAGTTGTATCAGAATGTGCCATGTAAGCTTCCAAAGGAGAAAAATCAACCAGCAGCCCTACCCAGTTATGATGCTTATGAACCATATCAATGACCAGCATAGCAAGATCTAAGGATACAGTAGTGGCATGCATACCTCAACTGTAGCCAAAAGCTCAATAATTGGACTTAAGACCAGCTCAACAAGAGGGAAATCATGTCCACTTTCCCTATCCAACAACCCAGAGCTAATAAAATTGTGGATCTTGGAGGTGACATGCAACCATCACTTACCTAGTTGACTAAATAAGCATAATCCCTAACTATACTGTAAATAATTGTCTTTATACCCAATGATAAGTGTTTTCTTCACCTCTTACAAAGGAAACTTCTCTTTGCAACAGAGAAATCATTACAGAAAAACACAACCAATCAAAATTAGGAGATTTTGGAGCATACTCCCAGTGGATATATATACAAAGCATCTCCTGAACCTGAGTCTCAAAGGAGCATTGGGGAAGAGAAAAGAAGAGAAAGTAAGAGCCAGAGGATCAAGGAGTTTGCTATGAGATTGTGTCTCCTAGCAATGTTAGAAGTTACACTCAGAATCTTTCACCAACATGACAGCCTAAACGTGAGCTGAACAATAGAATGCTAAAGTGGATCGGAGAAAGGCCACAAGACCTCAACAAAGAGCTACTAGCAACTAAGGAATGCTGAGAGTAGGAGAAATAGTCTTTCCCAAGGAAGAGCACATAAATTTGCTGACTATTGCCCTGTCAGCCCTGACAACATGCACACAAGTAACAGACTGAACAGATTTTATTTCTGAATATGTATGTATATGCTAGTACATACATTCTTGTAACAACAATTCATTATAAAAAGAGCCCATGATTTCAAAAGAGAGAAAGGAGGGGCCTTTCTAAATATATATTGCCTTCGGAGTTAATTACACATTTGTAGTTGGATGAAGAGAGGGGAATAAACTAGCTGTTCAGTCCATTTTTCTTTCTGCATGACCTGGTCCCCGTGGTTTTGCTTACATCCTCAGTATGTTTGTCAGGAAAGGGGTATCCCTTTAAGAAAAAGACATTACCTCAGGGCCAGCTCTCCCATCCACCACCAGAGGTGAGGGGCAGGGCAGGTGACAACTCATTTGTTGTATGGCAGATGCGAGGTGAGTCCAGATCTCCCACACTCACATTCTTGGGGCTGGTTCACTAGCACCCATCAATAGGGTCTGTTCTACTGTGCTGCCAGGTGAGGTGCAGGGTCCCCTTTTCTGGGTGCTGCACCTGGTAAGAGGGATAGTTGGCTCCCCCCACACCACCCCTGCCTCTTGCCTAAGGTGGCCGTGGTGTGTGGGACAGATGACCCTAGTAGGAGAGCTGTCTCTGTCCCTCCCCAGTTGCAGCACTCTAGAGAGTGGCCTGAGCTGGCCATAATTGTGTAGGTGTAGGAGATCTGAGCTAGAGGGGTGGAAGCAGGAGATGCTTTGTATATATATCCACTGGGAGTATGCTCCAAAATCTCCTAATTTTGATTGGTTGTGTTTTTCTGTAATGATTTCTCTGTTGCAAAGAGAAGTTTCCTTTGTAAGAGTTTGAAATGGCCCTGCCCCTTACTCATTGCTGCAAGGGGTGAACTAACCAGGGAAATGCTGGAGAGCTCACCCTGGTGGCAAAGATGGAAAAGAGATGAAAGGCTGAACAATCCAGCAACTATCCAGTCCCAGCAACAGTGTTATGAGTTGGCTTGCCCCAACACCCACCCTATCTATGAACTATTGGAGCATGGGAAAATGCCAGTTCTACAAACCCAAAATTGCAGGATCTCCATGACATCGGGCAACAAGAGGATATTCAAGAGGCATCCCGTGAGGACCCAGCATGGATAGCATAGCATAAACCAAAGGCATCAAACCAGACCAATGGTTTTGCAATGAACACTTACAAGAAAGATATATAGAAAAAGGGTTTTACTGCATGACTCACTATGCTACACTACAGCTTCCACGATGAGAGTTTTCCTTTTCTTTTTTACCTTCAATTTTATTTTATTTGGGGGGTATGCAAGGGCAGATGGTGAATATAAAAGGATGGGAAAATGAATAGGATTGAGTTGTATGATGTGAAAGAAATAAAGAATAAATTAAAAGAAAGTTAAAGGAAAGAAAAGAAAAAAGATAATTGAAAACTATAACCACTTTCTGGCATCTCAAGCCTCTGGTCACGACAAAACCAGAATCTTGGCTTAGGCAATTCTGGCATCTCTAGCTTCTGACAAGAACAAGGATTTCCAAGTATATTTCTGGTGTTTGGCTAAACATCTTTCTTCGGAATCTTTTTACTCTGCACTTCTTGAGCAATGTTTACCTCAAGTTCTTATCACTGACACCTCATCTTCCAGGTGCACCCAATGAAGATTTACTGTCATAGTACCAAACAAAGCCCACTTGGGATTGTAGGAATATTTGACACAGCCAAACAATCCCTGGATATCCAGGCTTTTATTTGAAACTTTGTTAGAGGCATCTATGATTCCTTCCTAATCCTCTACTCTGCCTAACCACAGAACATCCACATCAATCATGATGTGAATTGCACTTCAAAGGCTACTGCAAGGGGCTATATGTGTAACAAAAGTCTCTGAATTCCTTGCTAATAGATTAGTGTGAGCTTACGCATACGAATAATAATAGTGAGTAAGAGAGTGAATATTTGTGAGCTATTATTTATAGGCAATTTTCATTGGTATAGATTCTTGTATATTGATACAAACTTAAATTACATTGAATATGTTCCTGTTTTCGTCCTCCATATTTGTATACCTAGGCAAAGTTATTTTGTCCTATTGTATGCATGCATGCTTCTGCCTCTGCTTAAAACATTTTTGTATATTGATACAATTTTAGGATATATTTATCATATTGCAATGTACATTTCTACCTCTGATCAAGATACTTATACATTGTTTATATTTTGAGGTCATTGTCCTCACTTGTTACACAGTTGTTTATTGTATAATATTCTAATATGAAGCCTTAGTATTTAAGCTATATAGGTATTAAGAATTATAGATCTATAGTCATCTATGTTTGTCGTACTTATAGTTAGACTAATCAGGTTCCTTAGACACATAGAGATTGTATTCTGCATAAATAGGTAATCTTCAACTAATTAAAAGAGCTGTAGAATATGGCATTTAAATAACTTAGGGTACTCTTGAAGTAAGACACGATTGCTCTTGGCAACACCGATCTATTCCCAAGAGAATGAACACCAAAGAGCTTGTTTTCTTCTTGGTAAAACTGGTCTTTGGACAAGGAACTGCCCATACCTCAATCACTGACAAGGCACATGGTATACAGAAATTGATAAGCAGGACTGTCAAATCTTGCCAAGACAGGGTAAGATGGTTTTGAAAAATTTCCTGCCTCTGAAAATGGTCTGTCAGTTATTCTAGGCCTTAGACAATGTTGGTTGCTTCAACGTTGCAAATGAGACTTTAGGTGATTGCCCAGGTAGCCAATTGTCTCTGTCATTTGTTGCACATTCTGGAAGTTGCTTGATTGCACTTCCTGATTACTCAAGTAATATTACATTTCTTCTCAAATCTTCAATGGGGTTTAAGACTAGATAGTTGTAGTTACTTTCCTCTCATGACTTGGCCAAGTTATTTATTATACAAGACCTAAACTAGTTAGGATAGAATAATTATTGAATATATTTGTTCTTATTGTATATAATTTTGTATTAGGCTTAGAACTCTCTTATTTAAACAAAAGGGGGAGGTGGTGTAGGAAATCCTACAGCCAGTAGTTACCCACCCACTGGGGTATGGCCTCTTATACTATTTATGCTGATGTAGAGCATACATCTGCTCTTGTTCCTGCTGTCGGATTAGGTTTCTGTTCTCCGTTCCAGCAGAGGATTCTGATTTGTGAGTCTACCCCTAAATAAATAACCATCTATTTTTCTCAATTCTGAACTAGTGTGGGATTTCTTTTAAGTGTCCTTCTTCACCTTGCTGATGATAAATGGACAAATGAGCAAGGTACCCTGCTAGGACTTCCTTGTTAACCATAGCTTCTCTGCAAGTCCTTAACAGAAATTTCCATTTCCATAGCTCAGACTTTATCTTGATAGTCACCGTCATTTATGCCCCAGCAATGCTTAAGCATGCATAGGCAGCCCATTTATGGCGGTTCTCCAGTTATTCCTATCCTGGACATTCCTAGATATTTGCATTATTGTCATACCCAAGGTTACAAAGTCTTCCTCTATGTTGTCTATCCAGCATTTTGGGGGACTTCCTCTTCGCCTTATCCTGTGCACTCCTCCAAACAGAGCTATCTTCGGGTATCTGCCATCATTCATTCTTGTAACATGGCTGAAGTATCTCAAGCACTGTTGCCATATCCTGTAGTTCATTCTGTAGATGGAAATGTTTCTTAATGTCATCATTGCGCAACTTATCTCTTCATGTGGCACCTAGAATCCTCTGGAGACATGACATCTCAAACACATTCAGCTGCTGTCCTGAGGAGTGTTTATTGTTCAGGCTTCAGAGTTATAAAGAAAGCAGCTCAAGACAAGTGTCTCATATACTTCTAATTGTGTCATTATAATTATGTCTCTTCCTGATCAAACCTTCCTTAGTGCCTGGAATGCAACCCTCGCTATTCCTATCTGCCACTTGGCATCTGAAATAGTTCCCTTCTTTGAACTGAGGTTTCCTCCCAGATAGACAAAGTTTACTACTTGAGGTTCCAATTCTTTATTGCAATGTTAAAATTCTTGCGCACCCTTCCCAAGTGTTGTATTTAAGTCTTCTAGATGCTTAATTTCATACCAAGGTTTTTACTTACTACCACTACTCTATTTACCATGGTCTACAGCTCATTTGGATTTTCAACAAGTAGTGCTATATCATCGATGAGGCGCAAGTTGTTGATTCACGCACTACCTGTCTGCATTCATATCTCCTCATCCTCCAGGGCTGTTGCTACTATAAATTCCAGGAATATATTAAAGAGTAGTGGTGAGAGGATGCATCCGTGTAACACTCCTACAATTGTCTTAAACTGATCACTTAGTTCTCCATAGACTTTGACTGATGCAAAAGTATCTTTTTCTAGTATTATGATTTTCTCTGGGCACCTGCAAAACCTCATTGTTTCCCAAAGTCCTTTGCTCCAAATGCTATCAAATGCCTTCCTGAAGTCGATGTAACAGACATATAAGTCTTTTCCAAATTCTTATATTTTTCTCAAAGTAAAGATCTGATCAGTTGTGTTCCTGTTAGCTCTGAATCTACCCTGGGCCTCTACAAGGATTTCCTCTGTTCTGCCCTTGATCCTTTGCAGGATAATGGAGGATAAGATCTTACTGCTATGGCACAACACACTAATGCCCCTGGAATGTCAGCAGTCCAGCTTGTCTTCTTCTTGGTATGAGAATTATGATTGAGTGCTTCCATTCCATGGGAATCACTTCGTGTTGCCATATCTCTCTGAAGAATCTGAGAATGCCTTGGCCCCTGAGTTGATTGTAGCTACCTCCACATCCTCCACCATGATGTCATCTGCTCCTGGGGCCTTCCTGTGTTTCACTCTTTTGATAGCTTCCTCTATGTCACTCCTGTCAATATATAATAGTTCCTCATTGACTCCGGTGTTCAAGTGGTTGCCAAAGTGCTTCCCATGGTAGTCTACATTGACTGTATCTGGATCTTTGTAAAAGGTGTCAAAGTGTTGTCTCCATCTCTGCTTTACTTCCCCTAGTTCTGTTAATAAATGACCTTGCCCACCTTTAATCACCCAAATCTAAGGGGCATATCTGGCAGTTATCCATCTGATAACTTTGTAGACAAGGAGTGTGTTATTATGGAGCCTAGCCTCTTTGACCTCTTTGTATATACCTTGAATATACAGCTCTCTATCCTTCTTTGCTCTTCTTTTGACCTCCCTGCACAGATAGTTGTAGTGTTTTGATGCCTGCAGATTGCCTCTTCATTTGTTCTTTAGCTTCCTTCTTTCTTCTGCCAGGTTGATCTTCTCTGCAGTAAGCCATTTTACTGGGTTTTCCCTTTTTGTATACCCAAGCCTCTTCTTGGGAGCCTCCTGTATAGCTCTTTTGATGTTCTCCTATTGACTTTCTATATTTGTAAAGGGTTGTTTAATGATTTCTCTAATCTTATTTTCAGTGGTTCTCTTCAAGTCCTTCCATACAGTTGAGTTCATCAGTTGTTTACAATTGATCTTCTGGTTCGTCTTCCCTGGCATGCCTCTCCTAAGTTTCAGTTGAATGTTGGCTATAACAAGTTGACCCTAAGTCAGCACTAGAAAATGATCAACTGTTCCAGATGCTAGATAAGAGTTTCCTGCTGACCAGAATATAGTCAGTTTGGCTGTATGTGCGTTTGTCGGGGGATTCCCACATCCAACATCTTGATGGTTTGGCCTGCTTGAATTTTGTGTTGGATATGTACAAATCATTTGCGTAGCAGAGGTTCCCCTCTATCATTTCTTTGTCTTAATCCATACGTTCCCATGTCCCTATATCACATTCTTTCTCCAGATCCCACTCTTGCATTGAAATCAGCCATAACAATTAGTATGTCATTCTTATGGGCCCTGCTGACCTCATTCTGTGGATCTTTGTAGAAACTGTTGATGACATCCCCTTCTGATTCTGCTGTTGGCATGTATACCTGTATGATAGTTACTGGATGTGTCATTGTCTGAAAGCTGGCCGATATAATTCGGCCATTTACAGGTTGTGATGGACCAGCTCAGCTGGAGCACTGCGACAGACAGGACAGGGTCTCAGGAATAGGTGGGTAAGGAGTCAGCGAATGACAGACACAAGACTCAAAGGAATTGCCTCTGAATGCATCTTTACTAAGTATGAGGGCTCATTCTTTATACAGGAAAGATTGCTTAACAGCATGTATTGTTTTTTCATGTGGTACAGATTATTCTTAGAATCATTATATCAGATACATGAGAATAGAATTTCATCAGACAGATGTCCCCTGTGTGAGTCTGCGGTTGGTCATGCTAGACATGGCTTGGCATTAGTTTCAATATAAATCTTTATCTAGGCCATGAGTTCATGGCATTTTGAGCTAAGAGCAAGCAGTTGTGGTTAACAATTACGCAGTCTACAGTCTTTTTATATTTCTGCAATCTATGAGAAAGAACTTCTTTCCTTCTCCTTCTCCATATTTCTGACTCCTTTTCAAACCTTCCCCAAAACCAATCTCAAGAAGTTATAGGCATTTGTCTCTCTCTTCTATCTTTATCCCATTTTTTGCTCAATCTGTCTTAATTGTTTAATAAGTTTGCCTTTTTTTCTTTATTTACTAAGCACCAGATTAAACCTGGAAACCTTCCCTTGAATGTTAAGCCATCTTCCTCCATTAGCATCATATAATCCTACATATGACAATGGCTCATCAGTAGACTCTGGAAAATAAACATACTATCTTCCCTTCCAGAAGAAACCAGACTCAATTCCTTGGAACATTAGCAGGTAATGCCAAAAGTGCAAGGGTTCCAATGCAGGAAGCACAGCACACACACACCTTCTCTGCAGGCACTCTTTCTTGAAGCTTGTCACATCTTATGTGAGAGACAATGCAGATTCCGCAGGAGGTGGCATGACAACAGGTCTGTATCTGATCATGCATTTTTGAGCCAAACTGGATAGCACTAAAGTTATACCTGCTGCGTGTTTTCCCTCTCCACCTGAGTTCATAATCTTGCATCTGTTTACTACAAGTTCTTGTGTTCCTGTCCAATGGATTTCTGCCAACTCAATGATGATATAAGGGAATGTTATAAAATATTAGGGGAAAAGGCAGTTAATTATTTTTCATTATTTTAGAACTCTGGCAAACAAGATAATTTCCACTTGCTTATGAACGGTAAGATTTTCTTCACTTTCTATTTCATGAAACATTTTGAGGATAATTGTTATTAGTTTAATGATAAAAATTCATCCATTTATCTAAGGTTTTGGTTGAGACAGTACTATTTTTTAATATCAATGTTTATTATAGAAATGATTGGGAGGGGTTTTCATTATTTAACAATTTTGTAAATGTGTATAGTAAATCTGGGTCATTTTTACCTGCATTACCTTTTCTCATCTCCCTTCCTCTTATGCTAAAACCTTCTTCCTTCCAAAAAGACCCCCACATAAATACTGAGTATGATCATGGTTGCATGAATGAGCATAAATGTGCATAAGGAGCAGTGCTTACTTAAACATTTCAATGTATTTTCAAAATGTTGCCAGGTGATCTGCTGAATTTAATAGGTATATGTTTTAGTATTTCCTTTCATCACTAATTTCATTCATTTTTGTCTTCTTTTCCTTAAGTCAATTTGACTAAAGGGGCTCTCAATCTTTTTTATCTTTTCAAATAATCAACACTTTGCCATGTTTACACTTTGTATTGTTGATTAAGTCTTCATTCTGTTATTTTTTGTCTTTTTCTTTATTATTACTTATTTCCATCTCAAAATTGGGGGTTTGATGTGTTAATTCCTAAGACTCTGATGCATATAATAAGTTTTTTTATTTGAGATCTTGCTGGTGCTTTAATGTAGACACTGATATATAGAAACATTCTCCTTAGATTTTTCCTGTTCTTTTGTATTTTTATATTTTCATCAACTTTTAGAATATTCTCAAATTTCTTTTTATTTTTGCAGTGACACTTTCAAAACTCAAAATATATTGTTCAATATTCATGTCTTGTGTGCTTTTCTATAGTTCTTCTTGCTGCTGATTTATAGCTTTATCCTATTATGAGCTGATAAATCCAATAAATCACTTAAAGTTTTAACATTATAGCTTAAAATAAGCACTTCCTATGAGCTTATGAGGGCTAATTGCATTCAGACTACCACAAGGCCTTTCCATCATGAAGAAACAAAAATATCCAGGTCTTTCTGTTCTTTTTGGTAGATCACTCAGAGAGTGAGATACTTCTCAAGATATCACCTCATCAAGACACATTCTAAATTGAAAGTGTTAAGAACTTTAACAATATAACCTATAAATATGTCAGTTATACCATCAACTCAGAAGGGATTTTTGTTAGCTTGCAGATTTTGTAGACCTAGATAGAATATACTGAAATTCTTTCAGCCTGTTAGATGAGGTCTTCCGTTTTCCCACTGAGATGCTGCATATTGGGTGCTAGCACATGCTCTTATTTCTTGTTATTCTAACACTTTCTATTTTTCTAAATCACAGTTACTTTTTTTCTTATTGTATGTATTTGTGTCTAAGAGTGCTTGAATGAGTCACAAAGCACATATGGCTATCATTGTACAACCTGCAAGAGTTAGTTCTGTCTTTCCATTATGTGGGTCCCAGGAAACTAGTACAAATTCTCAAGCCTGGTGTCAAGTGCCTTTAATCACTGAATAATGTAAAGAGATCTATTTGTTATTTTTCTAGATATCAATGTTTCTGACATTCGGCTGTTTTGTAACTTTCAGACTTTACTCCAAAAGCATTTATGTGAAAACCATTATATAAAGCAGCACACTCCTCAAATGAATTGCATCTATCACCTAGATCCATTTATAAATGTCTTTAGTCTGTCATTTTTAGGTTGATCTTTTCACAGTGCTTAATTTTTCACATGTACTGTAACATTATTTTAAAGGTCTAAATATATATTGTTCTTCTTTACTATTTCAATGATGTCTTGAATATTCTTACAATTGTATTGTAGCCAACATTTCTGCAGACTTGGTAAGAATTTTCTAACACATATTTGATCCTGTAGGAAAATAGTAACACTTTCTATACATATGTAATAATGTAATTTGCAAGAAATTGAATCTAAAACATAATTTGAGAGTCTAAGCTCATAGCCAATTAACAGAAGACATCAGAATACAGAAAATTATTCATGTTTGGATATAAAAAGTTATATCTGTATGTATATTATATAATTTGTGAAGCATTTCTTCTGATTGCTTAATATTTATTCATAAAATAAGAATAAAAATTATTCTGCTAGATGTAGATTAGGTTTATTATTAATAACTTGAGAAGCAAAGTATAAGACATAGTCAAATATGAGTATTAAAGGATCAATAACCTAGAAGTTATATGAACTGTAAGCAGAATTATGAGAAACTGTTGATGTTTCTAAGAAAAGGTTACAATGAACACACCAAGCATATATTTCTTTTACTCACATCATTAGGTATAAGTGGTTTTAAGTATTACAAAGCAAGATAAAAGCAAGAAAGAGGGTATAGTAGTACACACTGAGTTTAAATTTCTAAGGACTGAAGTGGGTTATGAGGGGAATTTTGAACAATAGATTAGGAGAATGAATATAGACACTACTAGTAAAAAGATCATTGATTAAGTGCTATAAAATACATATTTATATGCTACTAGTTTGCCCCGTCCCCTGAAAAAGTGAGCTATTTTGAATCAATATTGTGGGCACTATGCAGTTTGCAGAAATGGCAAAGTCCAGCTTAGAGTTGTTCAAGAGAAATGCAATGTGAACCATAAATTAACTCAGTATTCTACTTATAAATTTAAAAGTAATAAATCAATATGTTAATAAAATGTCTTCAAATTTACATATCAACATGAAATAACCATAAAATATTAATAAATAATTTAAATATTATGTAGTATTTTATTCATATTTAGCACATACATCCAATTTTTATTTCAACCAGCTACAATTGCACAGCTTAGTGTAACACTACTGACAGGATGCTCACGCCATAGGTCTGTACTATAATCATTGACGTGAATATATAAAAAGATACAGTCTGGAGGAAGAAACATTGGAAAGAAAGGAGGTAGCAGACCAACGGGGTTAGCATATTAACAGATTTACCTGAATATTAAATTTCCCAAAAATTATGAAAGAAGAAATGTTAAGCTTAGTATGCACAAGTCAAATGGTAAAATTTTCAAGGGACAGGAAGAATAAATTTGAAGGTTGGCACATAATGGAATCAAGCTTGGTCAATAGATGGTGCAGTTTCGTGACTTGAGACTGAAAGATGATTTCTTTATGGATAAAGGTAGAGAATTGGCTATAGAAGTAGTAATGAGAAAGATATGTAACCTCCTATACTTTAGGACTATGTGTTATAAATGACACAAATGCCTTTTTTAATTTTTAAAATTTAAATATAAGTATACTATTCCCCTGTAGTGTGCAGTATTATGAACATTTTACTTACATTCAGAGACTGGAACTTCTGCTGCACCTCACAGTCAAAATTGATGTTACAACTTGATGTCACTTAATAGTTACAACTACTATCCTACTGTACACTCAATCTGTTTCTTTAACCTAATTTTAGGAGAACAACGTTGTTGTGTGATGTTTTGATTGCATTCTGACAAAAAAGTTTCCTTTGAGTAAGAGGGCAGAGCTAGCCACTAGCTGACCAAAATTAACCATAGACATTTCAGAGGACTGAGGACAGATAGGAGGCAGGAAGTAAAATTACTTCAATGGGAAGTGCTTCAATTTCTTTTTTCTCAATTCAATGGTGACACATTTTGGGTACTCTGAGTGTATTACTAATTTGTTTAAGCTGAGTATTACCCTCTGATACTTTCTTTCTTTCGTCCAATATCTCCCATCTGTCCTCTTTAGCTCCCTCTCAAATTCTTGTTTTCCTTTCTTTGTTATTAATATAAAATACAACCCATTCAGTTTATTAAGTGTCGTTTATAAAAAAATAATTTTTGAACTTAAAAGGTCATTTACTGAAGAGTTTTTTGGGGATAGTGTCTTAAGAACAGACCTAGACATTAGACAAAGAAGGTGAAAGTATTATTATTTAGCATGATGTGGGCATACAGTTCTATTGAATGATCATGATTGCACAAATAGACAGTGACAGAATTTCCAACTAATAAAGAGTGTTGTATGGAATTCGATGGAGAAATAATCACAGAAGCAGATTAGATTCTTGAAACTGAGTAAAATTTTAGAAAACTAAAGCCATTTGGACTAATTTGTACAATCAAAGAGAAAAGTCATAGTGAAATTTTCAGAGTGATCCTTATATGGGTTGAATATAAATTGTTCCACATAGAATCATGTACTTGAAGGACTTCACACTAGCAGCTAGTGCTACTTTTTGAGATACTGGATCCTGAGGACAAGAAATAGGTCAAGGGGACATGAATTTGAAGAATATGGTGCTCTGGCCCTCTCATTTCTGTCAATTCCTTTGTTCTGCTATGGCCTCCTTTCATCATGCTGTACATAGGCCCATAGTGATGATTCAAGCCAATACTGGAGGAAAATGGCTGAAACTATTAGGCTAAATAATCCTCTCTTAAGTTGTTTTCCTTGCTTATTTGAAACATAGATAATAAACTGTTTAATAATCCTAATTATACAAAGGCCTTGTTGGTTTTGTCTCCCATCAGTAGACCTCTTGCTGATGAACCAGCTTAAAGAGTTCAAGGATCCATCAGGATAGGATACACAACAGTCATGGTCTAAGCAAATTTGGGTGACTTTCCAGGCAGCCAGATATCTCTGTCATTTCTAGAGTTTTGGAAGTTGCTTACAATGTACTTCCTGTTTACTTAGGTAATATTATATCCTTTGTGGGTCTTTTCTGGAGTTGAAGACTAGATAGTTATAAATATAGTTTTCCTTAGTTATGAAAAATGATAAATTAGATATGAAACTTTAGACTCACAAATATAAACTAGATAGACTATTTTCTTTAATTTTGCCAAATACAAATAGACTAAATATTGTAACTATAATTCTTGACGTTATATGTAATTTTACTATATTAAAAAGCTAAAACCTTCCTTTTTAATTAGACAGAAAAGGGAAGATGATGTGGGATGCCCTTCTGAATGCTGTGACTATGTCTTATTACCATTTGTTAATAAAGAAACTGATTTGGCCAATAGCCAGGCAAAATAGAGCCAGGCAGGAAATCCAAGAAAAGATAAAGGAAAAAGAAGGTAGAGTCAGAGAGATTCCAGCAGCCACCATGGAACAAGTCTGATTGGGAACAAGATGTGAGGTAATAAACCATGAGCCTTGTGGTAAATACAGAATAATTGAAAGGGGTTAATTTAAGTTGTAAGAGATGATTAATTATAAGCCTGAGCTAATAGGCCAAACAGTTTGTAATTAATATTTAGCCTCAGAGTGGTTATTCAGGAACTGGAGAGTGGGTGAGAAACCTCCAGTTACAACCAACTCCATATCTGATTGAGGGTTAATATCCAAAATATACCAGTAATTCAAGAAACTAGACATGAGCAAGCCAAATAACCCAATTTAAAAAGGAGGTACATATCTAAACAGAGAATTCTCAACAGAGGAATCTCAAATGGCTTGGAAACAAATGAGTGTTCAACATCCTTGGTATCATGGAAATGAAAACCAAAATGACACTGAGATTCTGTTACACCTGTCAGGATAGCTAAAATCAATAATACAAGTGAGAGCTCATGCTGATGACAATGTGGAGCAAGAAGAACACTCCTCCACTGCCAATGAGAGTGCAAATTCTGTAGAAACTTTGGAAATGAATATGATAGTTTCTCAGGAATTTGAGAATCAACCTACTGCAAGAACCAGCTGTACCACTTTTATTCATATACCCAAAGAACACTCTATCCTACCACAAAAAACACTTGATCCACTATGTTCACAGCACCTTTATTCAAAAACATAGATGTCTGTCAAGTGAAGAATAAATAAAGAAAATGTATACATTTATACAATGGAGCTATTCAGCTATTAAAGAATATGACTTCACGAAATTTGTAGGCAAATGAATGGAACCAGAAAAATTATTCTGAATGAGTTAAAACAGACCCAGTAAGACAACCATGCTATGTACTCACTTCTAAGTGGATATTAGTTGTTGTAGAATATTATTTTAAGGTGTGTTGCTTTTGTTTAAGCTGCATTTTTTAACTTTGTGAAGCTGTGATCTTGGCCTGTCAAAAACACCTGATGATCTCGTATAGAGCTGAACAGTCACTAGCGAGGCAGAAATAAGGATAGGAAGGGATTATAGAACGAATAAATAAGAGGAGAAACCTGTAGGTGTAAGAAGCAAGAGAACATGGAGAGGATAATGCAATGGGCCAGCCACCCAACTACACAGCAAGTCACTGAGTAAGAGTAAAAGTAAGATATACAGAAGAAAAGTAAGAAAAAGCTCAAGGGGAAAATGTATTTGGGATAATTAGTTAAGAAAAGCAGGCAAAAAACAAACCAAGCTAAGGTCAGGCATTTATAAGAAAGTATATGCCTCTATGTGATTTATTTGGGAAGGGGGTGGTGGGCCCCCCAAAGAACAAAAGAGCAAAAACCCACAAGGATTGAAAAGAATAAAAGTAAAAAATAAGCAACTATAATTATGTTTAAAGTAAAAGATAATAATGCTAAAATCCACAGTCCCAGAGAGGCTAGGTAACAATGAGGGTTCAATGTGGGATGCATGGATGTCTCTGGAAAGAAGAAAAAGAATAGATTTCATGGGTAGACTAAAGATGAGTGGGGATG
The DNA here is from genome assembly GCA_004026605.1 of Ondatra zibethicus. NCBI lineage: Eukaryota > Metazoa > Chordata > Mammalia > Rodentia > Cricetidae > Ondatra > Ondatra zibethicus. The sequence continues at coordinate 34,369 of PVIU01014329.1, forward strand.
AGAATTAAAGGGAACATGTAGGGAGATGGAGAGAGAGGATACTGGTAGAGACAACTGGAAATGGAGGGCATTTAGAGGTTAGGTAGAGACCCAGTAAAATGGAAAATCCCAGGCATCTACAAGGGTAACTATAGCAAAAAATCCTAGTAATTGGGGTAACAGAGCCTGAACAAGACATCATCTGTAATGAGGCAAGGATTACAGTGAAGAGGTTGGAAAACCTTAGACCTATAATTTGTCCTGCCTGAAAGACGTGCTGGGCTAATGGTTATGCAGAATTTGTGGGAGTGGTCAACAAATCCATGAGGGGAAAGCCAATGAAATGATTCCTAATGTTACTTCTTGGCTAGTATAATTTTCATCAGAGAGGCTTCATTCATTTTTTTTAATGTGTGGAAGCGAGCTTTTTTTGATCTACCCTAGTTTCTACGTTGGGGAATGTTTCACATGCTGTTTTGAAAAAAAAAAACATATTCTGAAAATGTTGTATGTTTATTTTGCCCTGTAGTATTTGAGAACATATCAAGAGTGTTTATGGTCTCCTATCTCCATCCAGCATAACTTCCACACTGTTCTACTGCCACTACTACCTTTAAATCTCCTATAAGAGCTAGAGGTTTCAGGTCTTATAGAACACTCAGAAATGCTAGTCTGTGGTTCAGTCGATAGCTCTTCCACACGAATTGCTGCATCTGGCTACACTAAACAACTTGACGAACGGTTCAGCTATATTTCATTCTATATTTCACAATTTCTCTGAAATTTTGGAAACACAAAGATCCCATTGGGCCATTAAAATGTCTTTCTTTGGGTTTTGTAGGAGTCAAATGTACTATTTCCACTTAATAGTCTACAGATCTGCTTCTTAATTAAAATGAAGTTCTATACATTCATTGACTTGTGTGAAAATTCTTTGACCCAAGAAGGTAAATAACATTTTGAAATATGGCATTATTCTGTTAAAAATGTACAGCCAACTTTACAATTTACTCTATGAAAACCGTAGCTACTCCATCATTATAAACATCTCATTACCAGTAAACTGCAGAATGACTGGCTAAAATGTAATGATTACCTTGGCAGTCAGATTAATAAGTGCTTAATAAAGGAATAGACTCATACTAGCAGTGAAAACTGCCTTAAAGTGATAGCCTAAAGCACTAGGTAGAATTAAAGCCATCATGTGGATAATTCAGATAGCAGTAATTGAGTTTTGAGGCTAGAGGATGGGGATAATTGCCTCAGTTCTCCACTTGGCCCTTGTCATGAAATGATTACTAAATGTTGTCCCACAGAATAAAGGGCCACTTAATTAATGTCCATCATTTGTCTTCTAAGAGAAATAATTGTATCATGTATCTATGAAGCAAAGTACCATTACTCCTTCCAATAGTGTAAAAGAAAAAACACACAACAGAAGTATTATACTATCTCCCATGCCAAACAAAAATCTAAATAAATACACAATGATTAAAATAATGCCTCTAGTAAAACCAGCTCTCATCAACAAGAACAAACAAATCAAAACAAAAATAATAAAGTTATGTTTTTACTATGGTAAATTTTTATAGAAAGTGTTTATTTTACTGAAGCTATATTTTTTCTTATTCAAAAGATCAAAATAGCAGTCCTTTTTGAAGCATATACAGTCTTATTAGAAATACAAAGACCTATTCCTATGAAAGATGTACTCTTTTAATTAAAACTAAGTGATCTACTAGAGCATTCTTGGAGTGATATAATCAGATGTGTTTTTAGTGTGAAGTTTAATTTGAATATTTGCAATAATATGTTGTTCAATAACTGATGTCATACCACTAGTAAACTATGCAACAGAGAAACAAATCTTCTTTTAAAAAGGAAAAGATATGAAAGATTATATGCAGAAGACATTTTACTCAATACTCTCATGTGAATTAATTAATAATACATATTTCCTCTATGACAGTGTAGTATGAGAAACTTTAACAAAGACATGTAACTATGATTTCTGGACTTCAACATGAAAGTGTGTGTGAAGGGGAAAATGTTGAGCCTGAAGGTCATGATAAGATTAAATTTGCATCTTTCACAATTCGTCAACTTGGGGCAAATCACTTGCTTCTTTTTTATGGACTCCAACTATTTGTTGCTATTTTGGAGTCAGTGGCACAATAGATCATAAAGTCTCTAAAAGGTCTGAGAGAGTTGCTGTGTGTTTTGGTTTCAGTTTGTACTATATGCAAACTCCCACCTGTCTATCATTTTGTCATTTACAGATTTCCAAAAGGAAAGCATCATGAGAAAGCCTTGTTTTTATCCAGAGGGTTATGCAAGAGCTAAAAATACATTAAGAGATTAAAACAGTACAACAGAAACGATGACACCTGCCTCTGTTAGTCAGGAAGACAGTTGCAGAAGAAACTAGAAATGCTCATCCAAGTGGGAATAGTTCAAATAGATCATGTATCTAACTGAAGACTAACTCATGAATAAATTAGGAGGAATTCAAATTAATGTTAATGTGCCCATGCTCTATAATTGTTGTCTATAATGGTTGAAAATATTGTGTCTCTCATACCCAGAACCTTTTCCAAAGTTATTGCATTGCCTGTTGTCAGAATCAAGGATGCAGACATTCTGAGATAATTTGCGGGTTTGATCATTTTTTACGTTACACAAAATTTTCTCAATAAATTTAATAAAGTAACAACATATACTGGCTAGTTTTTGTCAGTTTGGTGCAAGTTAGAGTTATTTTGGAAGAGGGAACCTCCATTGAGGAAATGGCTCCACCAGATGCACCTGTGGTGCATTTTCTTGATAATGATTGATGTAAGAAGGCCAAGCTCACTATGAAAGGTGCATTCCTGAGATGATGTTCCTAGGTGCTGTAAGAAGTAAAGCTGAGCAATCCAGTATGTGTAAGTCTTTCAGAAATACTACTTCATGGTCTCTGCATCAGTTCCTGCTTCCAGGTTCCTGCCCTGGCTTCCCTGGATGGTGGAGTATAAGCTATAAGATGAAATAAAACCTTTATTCCCCAAGTTGCTTTTAGTTGTGGCATTTTATCATAGCAAAAAAGACCTATTAAGACATAACTTTAACAGTCTCTAAAATAATTTATAATACAATAATATAATCCTTAATTGTTTTCAAGATTATAGGTGTCATAATTATGGTTTTATTACTGTGAAGAGATACAATGACCACAGCAGCTCTTATGAAGGAAAACATTTACTTAGGGTGTCTTGGTTGTAGTTCAGAGGTTTAGTCCATTATCATCATGGTACAACATGGTGATATTCAGGCAGACATGGTATTGGAGAGGTAACTGAGAGTTCTATATCTTGATCTGCAGGCAGCATAAAGAGACTGTGTGTCATACTGGGTATAACTTGAACATGTAAAACCTCAAAGTCTACCTCCATAGTTACAGACTTTCTGAAACAAGACCATATGTACTACGATAGGGCTAAACCTCCTAATAGTGCCACTACCTTTAGTGGGCATTCACTTTCATACCACCACACAAATGTAATCTTGATAATAATAAAAATAAACAGCAATGTGGAGCCACTGCACTGATTTTTAAGTATACTGCAAAACAGTGATAACAAAATTGTCATAGCTCATAGGCTTAGAAACAGATATCTAGACCCATGAATCACAATAGAGGGCCTACACATAAACCCAAAAGTTTATAATTAATTGATTTCCAAGACAAATTACAAAGACACACATTGGAGAAAGGGTACAGTATCTTCAATTAATGTTCATGGTGTTAGATATCATGTGCAGAAGAAATAAATTATATTCTTATGTTTACATGTTACAATTAAAATTGGGTCATATTTTGAAATATGTAACCCAAAACTGAGAAGCAAATAAAAACAAAAAGAAAGCACTTCAAGACCTAAGAATGGGTTTGGAGATTGGGACAAGACTCCCAAAGTCTAGTAAACAAAGGCAAAATAAACAAATGTACTTTTATAAATCCGAAATTGCTCATAACAGCAAAGTAACCCACTCATAAAATTAAGAGACATGTTGTTAGGAAACATTAAATAAATGGTTTCTTGAATTTACATGATTTTCAAATGAATGCACTTTCTCTTTTAAAAAAACGAAATTAGATTTTCAGCCTCAGATATTCACAAGACACTATTTTCCACCTAGGCCTTTTTGGTAACTTCTTCAACTTACAGAAAACATAGAGAAAGAAGATTCCTTTGGTGACATCTCATTTATATGAGTTTCCATTTCCTAAGAATAAGACTCCATTATAACTGGAAATGACAGTGGCCAATGCGGTAGTGAAAGCTGTGTTTGAGGAAAATCTAAGTTTGAAACTTGGAGATGGTAGCCTGGAGTATTAGATAGTGTATAAGAATGGAAAATAGAGGTAGGAGATGCATGGAAAGAATAAAATACTGATGAAAACATTTTTCTTCTTTTCTACTCCTTCTCATAGTCATAGTACTAGTTATTAAGCCTTTTCATGTTTATTGAAGTACATAAATAATCACAAAAAATTATTTTGTTCTTGTCTTTCAAATAATAATTTTGTTTTTTAAGTGTTATTATGTAAACATTTATTTTACATGTAACTCTGAAATGGAACCAAAGCTGAGATTATCATCATCATTTTGAGATGTTCCTCCAATAACACTGTCCACCTCCAAATGTACCTGTCTGAAGACAGTGACATAATAATGAATGTAAAATTGTAGTAGTGGGGTTGGAGAGATGGATCAGCAGTTAAGACCATTTGCTACTCTTCCACAGGTTCTGAGTTTTGTTTCTATCACTAATGTGAAGATGCTCACAACTGTCGGTAACTCCAATTTCATGGGATGCAACTGAATCCATATTATTTTGAATATGCTAATTTTATATTGCACACTATTTTTACAGTGTTTCTCTTTGTAAGATCTATAAGCCTACTTAAAGCACCTCTGTGGCTTTTTGTGCTGGTGTTTTTTTAGGATAGCTTCGAGAAATTTGAGAAGTTATCAAATCTCTCCTGCAGCACACTGCCTGTCAAAAATCTGATCTGATGGTCAAATGCTTCACACATTGTAATCAAACTTTGCGTGTAGGGTTTGAAGAATTTTAGAGGAAATCTGGAAGTGAAAAAATGAAGGCAAACTAGCCTGAAGCTTTTGGATTTTGCTGATCCAGTTACAATGACATACTCATATATTCCAGACATTCATAATTTTTCTTCTTAAAGCATCTTTAGCTCTGGGGACACATACATGATATTACAGTTTACCATCTGTAAGTGTTACAGATGTGTACAGACAGAAGCCTAGTCCCAAAAAAACACACAGAGGCTTATATTAAATATAAACTTTTTTGCCTATTAGATCAGACTTTTTTATTAACTGGCTCTTACAACTTAAATTAACCCATCATTCTGGTCTATTTTAGCCACGTGGCTTGGTACCTTTGCTCAGTCAAGCATTCTCAACTTGCAACCTCTGCAGCTGGCTGGTGATTGCATTTCTGACTTCCTCTTCCCAGAATTCTCCTAATCTGGTTGCTTTGCCTATACTTCTTGCCTGGTTACTGGCCAATCAGCATTTTATTAAACCAATGCAAATGACAAATCTTTACAGAGTAAAAAAGCATTTCCATTTTTTTCTTTTCAAAACAAGACCATGAATCAATTCTCCTTTGTTTATCTTTTTCCTGACCATTATCCACAACAACTTGTAATGAACACACTAAACAAAAACAAACATCCACAATCCAATTTTGGGGGGAATTTGGGCATAGTTTCTTGGCTATTTCCTGCAGATTGGGGAAATCTTAATCTTATGGAGACCCCCAAAAATTAGGAATATAGTTAAGTACTGAGTATTCTGTGAGGCTGGACCATCTCAGCCAGCAGACTTGAAGCTGTTCTGGATGTAGCTATCAGAGGAGACTGCAACAGAGGTACTCGAAAATGTGGAATTGTCTGGGCCATCCACTCCTATTGGAGATTTTTCAGGGGATCTTCCTTGATCAAACTTTATTTTTCTTAACACAGAATGAATCTTCAGCCTCTCTCTTCCTGTGAAAACAAAAAGCCTCTTCTCCAAAGAAACATTGTTTACTTAAATTGCATTTTCAAAATATATAGGTTGGAATAATCCAGCAGCATTTATAATCAAATGTCTTTTAGCAGCTGTTGCTCCTTCATCAGTAGTCAAATAATTCAAAGACAACATAATTATTGCATCCAAATTCTCTGTGTATTTTCCATCTTTATGTGGCTTTTTAAAACTCTATTTATTTTATTTTATTTTTAATTTTGGGGTTTTTGAGACAAGTTTTCTCTGTGTATTGTTGGCTGTCCTAGAACTCACTCTGTAGACCATGTTGGCCTCAAACTCACAGAAATCCACATGCTTCTTCCCCCCAAGTGCTCTGATTAAAAGCATGTGCCACCACACCCGACTTCTCTTTTATTTAAGGACTTTCTTTATCCTTTTTACTTTCTCTCCCAAGCCTATGTATATTTTTAAACACAGTGTAAACTCTTTAAAAGGGTTTTTGTCTGAATCTGTCTTTACTGTATATCTCTGCTATATTTTTCTGAGCACAAGTCTTTAACCTGCTAAGCAATACAGACGAGAATAAAGCTGCTGCTTTTGCAGCTACCTCCACCCCATTGCTTAGCTTTTTGGAAGTCTATCTTCATAGTGGAAGTACTGGAAGGTGCCATTTTTTTTTAATCTCTGTGGAGTTTCTAAGTCCATGCCACTACCAAGCAACCTGATGCCAACTGTTTATAAACACCATTTAAGTGTTTGATGGCAGGACCTCTTAAAAGAGCTGCTCAGTTTCTGCTGCTAATGCTGAGTCAGGAAGCCTGTCGTAAAGGAGCTGTGCCTCTGCTTGCAGCCAGCAAACAGAGTCTACCAGAGAAAAGTCAATTACCAAGAAACAGTTCTTGACTCTGTTATTGTCTGTCTAGAATCCTTTTTTAAAGCTTTCTCAGGCTTTATGTGGAAATTCTTACCAAATGTTTAGGCACCATTTATAGACAGAAGTTTCTTTCCTGCCCAGTCCAGCAGCCATTCAGTCACAAAGAAACACACAGAGGATTATATTAATTATAAACTATTTGGTCTATTTATCAGACTCATTAATAACTACCTCTTTTATTTATTTATTATTTTTTTATTGATTTTTATTGAGCTCTACATTTTTCTCTGCTCCCCTCCCCAACCCTCACCCAAGGTCCCCATGCTCCAAATTTACTCAGAAGATCTTCTCTTTTTCTACTTCCCATGTAGAAGTAATGTAGAAATCTACTTCCCATGTAGATCAATGTATGTCTCTCTTAGTGTCCTCATTGTTGTCTAAGTTCTCTGGTATTGTGATTTGTGGGCTGTTTTTCTGTTTGTTTGTTTTATGTTTAAAAACCACATATTAGTGAGTACATGTGATACTTGTCTTTCTGTATCTGGGTTATCGCACTCAAAATGATGTTTTCTAGCTCCATCCATTTTCTTGCAAATTTCAAGATGTCATTATTTTTTCTACTGTGTAGTACTCCATTGTGTAAATGTACCACATTTCCCTTATCTATTCTTTGGTCAAGGGGTACTTAAGCTGTTTCCAGGTTCTGACAAACAATGCTGCTATGAACATAGTTGAGCACATGTCCTTGTGGCATGATTGAGCATCCTTTGAATATATACCCAAAAGTGATATTATTGGGTCTTGAGGAAGGTTGTTTCCTAATTTTCTGAGAAATTGCCACACTGACATCCAATAGGGCTATACCAGATTGCATTCCACCCGCAATGCAGGAGTGTTCCCTTTTCCCCAAAACCTCTCCAGCATAAGCTGTCATCAGTGTTTCTGATCTTGGCTATTCTTACAGGTGTAAGATGGAATCTCAGAGTTGTTTTGATCTGCAATTCTCTGATGACTGAGAAACATTTCCTTAAGTGTCTTTCAGCCATTTTAGATTCCTCTGTTGAGAGTTCTCTGTTTAGGTCTGTACTCCATTTTCTTTATTGAATTATTTGTTTCTTGAGTTCTTTGTATATTTTGGAGATCAGACTTCTGTCTGATATTGGGTTAATGAAGATCTTTTCCCATTCTGTAGGTTGTAGTTTTATCTTGTTGACCGTGTCCTTGCTTTACAGAAGCTTTTTAGTTTCAGGAGGTCCCATTTATTAATTGTTTCTCTCAGTGTCTGTGCTACTGGGGTTATATTTAGTAAGTGGTCTCCTGTGCCAATGCATTAAAACTTTTCTCAGTGCACCATTCTTATCTTGTTTTCTTACCATCTGACTGATGACTATGATGCTGGCTTTCTTCTTCCCAGAATTCTCCTAGTCTTGTCACTCCACGTATACTTACTGCCTGGTTACTGGCCAACCATTGATTTATTAAACCAATACAAATGACAAAACTTTGCAGTGTACAAAACATCATCCTTCAGTATTTCCTCTTTTTTTCTTTTCAAAACAAGAACTCTGAATCTAATCACCTTTGTTTACCTATTTTATTATTGCATTTACATTATGGCACCCAGCCTTTGGAAGCATACATCCACATAAAGCCTAAGAAAGCTTTTAAAAAAAAGGGCTTCTACATGCAGAAACTGGGAGTCAATTGAAGCATCTGGGTTGCTGCATTTTTTCAGAAAGGCTCTGTGTGCTGGTGGTGAGCAGAGGTAACACTTCTTTAAGAGATGGTGTCTAGAGGTCCTGCTACAGAGCACTTAAATGGGGTTTGTGAGCAGAGAGTTATAAACTGCTTAACACCGACAAAGACCCTCTGTGTCTCTGGAGCTAGGGCATTGAGCATGGTTCACAGAGGCAGTGGATATACCTCCACCATGTTGGACAGGGCGAAGCCAACAGGCAAAGACAAAGCATTAGTCTTAGACACACCTGCTTAACATTTAAAAAAAAACTCTCCTGTTCAGAAAATGATTACAGATACACAATAAGACAGATTCAGACAAAAAAAAACTCCTAATGGATCACAGTGTTGGATAAATGTATATGGACTTAGGAGAGAGAAAAGAAAGAGTACAGACAGTCATAGATTGAAAGAGTAATTTAATAAAATAAATATTAAAAATGAAGAGTAAAAAATAAGTCACATAAAGATGGAATATACACAGAATCTGTATTATGTATATTATTGTGTTTTCTTTGGATTGTTGACTGTTAATGAGTTAACTGTTGAAAAATATTTGATTCTGGGGGCTCCTAAGGTAAATCAACATATATATTTTAAAGATATCTTCACTTTAAAATTTGACTCTAAAGGTATGTTGCTCTAGAAAAGAAGTTCTGCTTTTGTTTCTACAGAGAGTGGGAACCTGTGGATTCCTTCCAGGCTAATGTGATGTGCTGGAAGGAGACCCACTAAAAGGTCTCCATGAATCCTCAAAATACTTCACCCAACAATTAGCAGGAAGCAGTTTAAAAAAAAAACTACACTCAAATTCCCAAAATAATTGTTTATAAATGTTTCTTTTCATTTAAAGGTGTTTGATTATAAGTGGATAAAGATAACAGTCTGGTGTAGGAGGTTCTTCTCTATTTGTGTTGCTTTCATTGGTGAATAAAGAAAACTGCCTTGGCCTTTTGATAGGGCAGAAATCAGGTAGGTGGAGTAGACAGAACAGAATGGCGGGAAGAAGGTAGTGTGGCAGACACCATGGTTCTCCTACCCGAGACTGATGCTAGTTAGAAGCTTTCCCGGTAAGCCACAGCCTCGCGGTGAACACAGATTAATAGAAATGGGTTAGCTCAAGAGTGAGAGTTGGCCAAGAAGAGACTAGATATAATGGGCCAGGCAGTAATTTAATTAATACAATTTTTGTGTGGTTATTTCAGGTGTAAGCTAGCCAGGCAGCCAGGAGCTGGGCAGCCAGGAGGCAGCCGGCACTACCTACTACAAATTGGGACCAAAAGCAGGCCCTTGCTCCTGTAACAATTGGCGCCTCAACATGATGGACTAAATCCACTTTAAAAACCTGAGAGGGCTTAAAAAGGAGAAAGAAAGAGAGTTTAACACAGCTTTTTGCTGTTTGCTGGGGCATGCCACAGAGAGATTTCCTGACTTGGCAATAGCAGCAGGAAAAAAGCAGCACCATTTTAAAATGAGGCTTCCTGGGCCCTGCTGCTGGTGCAATCTCCAGCTATGGAGCATTTGTGGGCCCAGCTGGTTGTGTGCCCACTCAGGGTCAGGAGAAAAATATCTGAGATCATGCCCATGGCTCAGCTCTTCCTGCCTGGGTAGGCAGCAGGATCAGGTCAACTAGAAAGTAGCAGTTTTGAAATATCAGTTTACAGTCTGTGCCACCAGCACGACCTCTGGCTCCTGAGGGAGTCAGAGCATTTCAATGGGGTTTATGACTTAGGTGCTATGGTTTGTTTGATGGCCACTGGACTCGCTGTGTTCCTGGAAGGGGGGCATTGCACGCAGTGGCTCAGAGGCACAAGCAGTCCCACTATGCTAGCAGTACAGTGCACATGGCTCAGAGGCACAAACAGCTCTGCCATGTTGGACTGGGCAAAGCAAGCAGGCAGTACCTGTATTTGACCTGGGATTTTCACGGCTTAGATTCTTAAGAGTTTAGCATTTTAAAAGCTCAAAGCAAAAGTGTTCCTGGACAGCAAAGAATTACAGATTTACAATAGGACAGATTCAAACATAAAAGACCTCTGAATGAGTCACAGTGTTGAATAAAGGTACGTAGTAGGCTTAAAAGAAAAAAGAAAGAGTATAGAGAGATGATTTAAAAAAGGGTAAAGTCTTTAAAGAGACAGAGTACAGATCGTCATAGATTAAAAAAAATAAGCCACATAAAAATGGAAAATTCACAGAATGTCTGTATTATGTATTTTATTGTGTTTTCTTTAAATTTTTTGACTGTGAAGGAGCTAACTGTAGAGCGACATTCCATTGTGTGGTCTGCTAAGCTAAACCAGCATGGATATTATAAAGGTATTATGACTTCAGAATTTGGCTCTAAGGATATGATGCTTTGGAAAAGAGGTTCTTCTTTTCTTTTAACAGAGGATGCGATCCTGTGGATTCGTTCTACACCAATATGGTACGATAGACCATGCCCTCCTGAAAGGTCACCGTCAACACCTTCAGAAAATTACTTCACCCAACTGGTAGCTGAGATGAACCTAGCACACAGGATACACCATGAAAGACCTGATTAAGAGCACCCCCATACAGCATGAAGCAGTTTGGAGAGAAATAACCGCACCCATATTCCCAAATATTGTTTATAAATGTTCTTTTAAATTTAAAGGGGGATATGATATAGATATGGATAATTGCATTGGTATAAATTTTGATTTATTGATAAAAGCTTAAGGTCAATTTTGTTATATGTATATGTATTTCTGATCTTGATTAAGGTATTGTGGTTGTGTAGTTCATTTAAAAATGTAATGTATAATTAACAAATATAGGTTGTTAATAGATAATAATCTATAATCATTAAGTTTGTAGTCATGTTAGTTAGATTTTCTATATATAGAGAGATATATTTCAGTTAAATAGGCATTCTTCATATCTTTCAAAGACTACAGAATATTGCATTTAATGTTTTAATAACTTAGGGCTTTTCATGACAATGAGACATGTCTGCTCCTGGCAGCACCAATCTACTCCAAGAGGAAGATGGGCATCAAAGAGGCTCCTTATTAAGTTGGTTAGCCATTTGGGCAAGAAACTGCTCTTGCCTGGACTGTTGCATAAACTGGACATGAAGAACCCACAGAGAGAGGACTGCTAAACTTGCCTAAATATGAGATGATGCTTCAGGGTTCCTGATTCATGAAAGAGTCTACGAGACATTCTGCAGGACACAGAAGAAAGTGACTGAACTTTTTAAAAATGTCCTGCTTCATGGAAAACTCTGCTAAATACTGTGGGCCTGTAGGCTGAAGATGGATGACCCAGTGGTACAAAATAACTTTGGGTGACTGTACAAGCAGCGAGATGTCTCTGTCACTTCTAGAGTTTTGGAAGTTGCTTACTTCTCATTTACTTAGGTAATAGTATATCCTTCTGGAGTCTTTGATGAAGTTGAAGAATAGATAGATAGTTATAGTTTTCCTTAGTTATGATAAAAGATAAAATAGATATAAATATGGTAACTGTAATTCTTGCTTGATAACTGTTTTGTTATATGTAATTTTACAATGTTAAAGTGAAAGCCTTTCTTTTTTGTTTAAACAGAAAAAGGGGAAATGGTGTAGGAGGTTCTTCTCTATTTGTGTTGCTTTCATTGGTGAATAAAGAAAACTGCCTTGGCCTTTTGATAGGGCAGAAAACAGGTAGGCGGAGTAGACAGAATGGAATGCTGGGAAGAAGGCAGTGTGGCAGACACCATGGTTCTCCTGCCCGAGACTGGCACTGGTTAGGCACTTTCCCTGTAAGCCACGACCTTGTGGTGAACACAAATTAATAGAAATGGGTTAGCTCAAGAGTGAGAGTTGGCCAAGAAGAGGCTAGATATAATGGGCCAGGCAGTAATTTAATTAATACAATTTTTGTGTGGTTATTTCAGGTGTAAGCTAGCCAGGTGGAAGGGATGCAGCCTGCTCCACCTACTACAACAGTCAATCTCTTTCTAAAAAAAATGAGAGGGGACATAATATAGAAGTAAATACATTGGTATGGACTTAGGTTTATTGATCCTAATTTAAGGTCAGTTTTGTTATATGTATATTTCTACTCTTGTTTATGCTATTATGTTTATAGAGCTCGTTTAAAAATATAATGTATAATTTAAAATTACAGATTAATAGGTAGTCATTTATAATAGTCAATCTTATAGTCATGCTAGTTAGACTTCCTAGATATAAAGATATATATTTCAGTTAGATATAAAATCTTCAACAATTTAAAGACCTCCAGAATATGACATGTAAAAGATTTTAAGACCTTAAAATTTTCTCAACAATGAGTCATTTCTGCTTCTGGCAGCACCAATTACTTCAAAGATATTCATGGGTATAAATAGGCATTTCTGTTCTGCCTGGTCCAATACCTGTTCAGTCCCAAAGAAACATAGAGAGGCTTATATTACTTATAAACTGTTTGGTCTATTAGCCCAGGCTTATTATTAACTAACTCTTACAACTTAAATTAACCCATAACCCTTTTCTATGTTAGCCATGTGGCTTGGTACCTTTTAACAGTGAGGCATTCTCATATTGCTTCCTCTGTACCTGGCTAGTGACTGAGTCTCTCCCTTTCCTATTCCCAGAATTTTCTTTGTCTTTTTGTCCTGCCAATGCTTTCTGCCTGGCTACAGGTCAATCAGCATTTTATTAAACCAACATGAGTGGCAAATTTTTACAGTGTACAAGAGCATTCTCCTATAGCAGATGGGTACTGAAGAAATTCCTTATGGAATTTGCCTTCAATGTGAAATAAACTACTCTTGCCTGGACTGCTTAATGGTATGCTGTATAAACTGGACATGCAGGACCCACAGAAAATGATTGCTGAACTTTCCAAAAGAAAATAAGGCAGTCCTTCAGGATTCCTGCTTCATGAAAGAGTCTGTCAGACATTCTGCAGGACACAGAAGAAAGCAACTGACAAACTACCAACATAGTTATAATAGTCTTTCAAATTTCCTGCTTCATGGAAAAGTCTGCCAGATATTATGGGCCTGTAAGCTGAAGATGAATGCCCTAATATTACAAAAGAACTTTGGGTGACTGTCCAGGCAGCAAGGTGTCTCTGTACATTCTAGAGTTTTAGAAGTTGTTTACAATGTACTTCCTGCTTAATAAGATAATATATCCTTCTAGGGTCTTTGATGGAGTTGAAGACAGATAGTTAAAGTTTTCCTTAATTATGATGAAAAATAAATTAGATATGAAACTTTAAACTCACTAAGGTAATATAGGTGATAGAATATTTTCTTTAACTTTGGCAGATACAAATAGACTATTGTTACTGTAATTCCTTCTTGATACCTGTTTTGTTATATGTAATCTTACTATTTTATTTTAACATTAAAACCTTCACTTTTTATTTAGACAGAAAAGGTGAGATGATGTGAGATTCCCCTCTGTATGCTGTGAATATGTTTTATTACCATTACTTAATAAAGAATCTGCTTTGGCCTATGGCAGGGCATAATAAAGCTAGGCAGGAAAACTGAACAGAATGTAAGGAGAAATAAGGCAGAGTCAGGCAGATTCCATTTAACCACCCAATAAAAATGATGCCAGAGCATTACCAGTAAGTCACAGCCTAGGGTAGATTAACATATAAGAACTAGCTAGGAATACTCTTGATCCATTGGACAAACAGTGTTGTAATTAATTTAATTTCTCTGTGATTATTCAGGTTTGGGAGGCCAGGAAATGAAAGCACTGTCTCTATTTATAGATGTGTCTTAAAATTTTTAAGTTTTTATTTGGGTACTAACTAAAATATTGTGTTTTATATTTCACAGGTAACCTTATTGCAGCAGTGGTTCATTTATCCTATGGTACACATAAAGCATGTTGCTATGCAAATATATCATCTATATATGTACATATGTATGCATGTATGTATTTAGGAAGAAAAGGTTAGGTTACAGTATTTGCTGGATCTCTTTGTTTCTCTTCACAGTGTGGTCACATTTTCAGCTTTTTCTGCTTCCAATATTTTATTTGGAATTTTATTTGGCTGATTGAGGATGGCTGTCCTAACCTGGCAGAGGGCACATTTTGTGATCTTCAAGTTCCAAACAAAATGTCAATGACAGAGGGATATAGGCACATTTTAAGTGAATCTGCCAGTCACAGAGAATAAACATTGAATGAAGAAGAAAGATGGAAGTGGCCAACAGTTGCTTGAGTCATTAAAATATTTTCTTATCTTTCCACTTCAGCCAACATCAGCTACTTTTTACCTCTACTTAGTGAAACAAACAGAAACTATTTGAATTTTGGCTTGCAGTATCAAAAAAACTCTGACTCATTGTTAGTCTTTCCGTTTGGTTGCCTCAAGCCTTTCTTTTCTGTTTGTCTTTGTTCAGTGCTGAGCTACTTGGGGTTCTTTTGAATCATTTGGGATAGTTTCCATTTGGCAATTGGCCTTATCTTTTGTGGTTCTTTTTAACAACATTGGGCTATTACTATTAAACAGAGAAATAGTGACTTGTGGCAATTCAAGGGTAAGCGAGAACATTAGGAATCTGAACACAACTCCAAGTCAGGGACTGAAGAGACAGGGAGAAATTACTCTGGAATTTCTGTAGTCAGAGGATTCAGGAAGACATATTTGGGTCTTCTTTGTCATGTATTTGCTTTTTCATTAAGGAGAGTAGTGTATTTTAATTCACCCAGAAGGAATTGTCAGGTCTAGATAGGAACACAGCTTGATTTTATTCAGGTTATGATGTTTGACCTTTTAAAGCTAGAAGTTTCTGAAAAAGAAAAAAGTCCAAGGTCTATCAATTTGGATTGTAGGACAGGCCTCCTCAATCTGGAAGTTCTTTTGATAAAATCTTTATTTTTACTGAAAAAGTGAGTACATCTGTACTGTGGCAAAAATGTTTGGGGGCTCCCTTTGTTTTCCGCTGGGCCCATGTCCCTGGATACCCAAGCAGCATTTGCAATGGGTTCCATATCATATCATAGAATAGGCCTTATCATATCCGATATTGGCTTGTTACTTCTACAAGCTTTGTGCAAATATTATACCAGTGTATCTCACAGTCAGGTTAGTCTTGTAGATCAAAGGATTTGTACTGGGTTAATATTACTTTGGTAGCATGCAAAGTACCTTCCACTACCATGAACATTTATCTTTACAGATGAAGGTTATAGGTAAGCCCTTGCTCGATTTCTCTATGTTCAATGTGTTTTGAAGGTGCTGTCTTCATCAATAGGGACTTCATCAGTTGTGAAGAGCCACCCTTGACAACAGCCTGGGCTGTTTGGGCCCATGGGACCCCTTTGTACAATTCTTGTTGGATATAACCCATTCCCAGTATTGGAAGCTCCATTTTGGTGACAAAAGATGTACAGTTGAGAGATTGTCTTTCCATTCATTGGTGATTTTATTTAGATCATCTTCACATATGTATTATAGGAAGCTTATATTGTATTAGGCTTTTTATGACCCTAGATTTAACTATTACTCCTAATATTTCCTTCACTCACTCCCTCTTTCATACCCTCCCCATTTTATCCTGTTCCATTCTTAGGCCTTGAACCATCCATAATTACCTATTCTATTTCTCCCCCCTAGAAAAATGCATCCTTCTATCCTAGTCCTATATTCTCTACTCAGTGGTTATATTGATTATAGCTTACTATCAATGACTTGACAGAACCAACATATAAATGAATAAATGTGGTGATATCTTGTTTGTACTCTAATGAAGAAGTTTGCCTGAAAATCAGAATGTGGAGCTATCTACTAGATAATCATAGAGATCAGGAAGCTCTGTACAAAGAGACAGGAAGTGATATGGCTGGGCAAAGAGAGGAATATAAGGCTCAATCATCCTTTTGGAGACTTCAACATGGCCTTCATTCACTGCAAAAAACTTAAACATTTTAAATATCTTACGCTGCAGATCTCAAATGAGTTAAAGGATA
Source organism: Ondatra zibethicus (assembly GCA_004026605.1). Lineage (NCBI taxonomy): Eukaryota > Metazoa > Chordata > Mammalia > Rodentia > Cricetidae > Ondatra > Ondatra zibethicus. The sequence continues at coordinate 50,958 of PVIU01014329.1, forward strand.
ATACTTCATTATGTATTTCAGAATATAAAAACTTAAATCTGAGTTACCTGATAAAGTCTCAAACATTAAATCTTGTACAGGAAGCTAAATTAAGCCTTTTTCTAGAATTATTTAGTACTTTATATGTCCATTAATATCATGACAAAAGTTTAATTTATACATATATATATATAAATCTTATAAATTTTGAGGTATATTGATACCTTAAGAAAAGCTGTTAAAGAATAAAAATAAATTCAAAGGATTATGAGATTAGTGGCAATAAAGTAGTCCTTAATATTTGTTTTTCTTCTGTCCCATATCAGGTGGCTCTTCTGACATGAGACAGAGATTTTTAATTTTAATTTAATAAGCATGCTTGGGTTTAGAGAAGGAGAAAGTAATACTCCAAATCCAAAGACAGCTTTGATTTTTAATTGTACTGTGACTACAAAAAGACTACTTGAATTTGCCAATATTTATGAAATTTTATCCTGTTGGGACAGAAGAATAACAATATTTAATGACTACTTTATTTTCACAAATCTCATAATCTTTTGTTTTTATTTTTATGCTATTACAGCTTTTCTTAAGGTCTAAATATTATCTCAAATTTTTTAAGATGTATTTAATATATATATTATACTTTTTGTCATGATATTAATGGTATATATTATAGAGTACTAACTAATTCTAAAAAAAGGGTTTCATCTACCTTCCTGTACATGATTTCAGGTTTGAGTCGCTATCATTTATCTGCAGTGAACCATGAGCACACCTAACTGGGACTTTGAAGTCTCCAAAAGGAGGCTAGGGCCCCAAAAGAATGGTAAGCATGGCTCGCATCTGGCAGTCTTAGAGGCAGTGAATAGACCTCAACCATATTGGACTGGGCAAGGTCTAAAGACAAAGCAGCCTTAGTCCTAGCCATTCTGCTTTGCATTTAAAGAAGCAGTCCTGGTCAGAAAAGGTTAATATATACACAATAAAGACAAATTCAGATGGAAAATATCTCTAAATATGTCACAGTGTTAGATAAATGTACATAGGCTTGGGAAAGAAGAAAAAGAATATAGACATTAATAAAAGGTAGTAAATTGTTTTTAAAAATAAAAGAAAGTCTTTAAAAAGACAGAGTACAGTCATAGTTTAAAGGGGTAAAGAAAAAATAAGCCACATGAAGATGGAATATACACAAATGTTCGGATTATGCATATTATTGTGTTTTCTCTAAATTTTTTGATTATGAAGCAGTTAAGTACAAAAAGACATTTCATTCAATTGGCTACTAAGCTAAATTAATGTGTGTGTGTGTGTTGTATTTTAAAGGTATCTTTTTTTGTTTAGTTGGTTTTGGGTTTTTTTGTTTTTTGTTTTATTTTTATTTATTTATTTATTTTTATTTTTCCATTCAAAAATTTCCACTTCCCCCCTCCTCCCATTCCCCTCCCACTCCCTCCCCCATTCATTCTCCTTCCTTCCCCTCCAGCCTTAAGAGAGGGCAGGGTACCCGGCCCTGTGGGAAGTCCAAGGTCTTCCCCCCTACATCCAGGCCTAGGAAGCTGTACATCCAAATAGACTAGGGTCCCAAAAACCCAGTACATG